>VXAC01002052.1:521894-567544 GCA_013399225.1 Rhipidura dahli
GTGGTTTTTTTGTTGTTTGTTTGGTTTGTGTTCTGCTTTGTTGGTTGGTTGAGGGTTTGGGGTTGGGGATTTTTTGCAGCTTAAGAAATTTGAAGCTCAGTCTGGGTAAAGCTCAATTGCTGGAGTTTCACTTGATTGTATTAATCCATTCAACAGTTTGAGAGGAAAAGAGCAGTTACTCCAGTGGAGCAGAGCTAGATGAAGGGAAAAGAAACACGGTATAAAGTCACTGGTCTCTGTGGGGCTGAGATGGATAATCAGCACCTGCAGAAAACAGGTGGTCTCACAGTGACTGAGCTTCTTTGCTGATAACTTTCCACTTAGTACTCTCTGAAGACCAGAAAGGAGAGGAGGTTTAGATACAAAAAGGAACAAGCTAATTGCACAAACCACAGTAATTTCTGAGGTGTAAGTGCACTAAAGTAGATCTATCATAGTATAGGAACAGATGGTAAAACACAAGACTCCTGGATAGATCACTTTTAAGCATCTCTAACTGGGCATTCAAGAGTGCATTTTCTTGAGATTATTAGTGCTTAAAGAGGCTGAGAATCATCAAAATGAATTTCAGAGGTGTGTGGAAAGTGACTGTCCATTGACACCAACTGAAGTAGGTGTGGGCCTCTGAAAAGCTGGCTGGCTGCCTACATCTTTGCAGGAACTAAACAGAATTTGAAGCACTGGCTCCCTGTCCAAACCTTTAGACCTCTGAAGACCTACCAACACGTGCCTTTCCCCCAGCCTAGGTCATACATTGTGCAAGAGGATGTGCTCTGCTGGGTCTAAGCCAGAATATCTAGAGCTGCTCCTTATCCTCAGACACTTGCCAAAACTCTGTCATCTCTTCAACTCCATTTCAATGTCAACTAAAGATGTTTTATTTCACTTTGGGATTCTTACCCATTTTAGACAGAAAGAAAAGTATGCTGAATTTAGTAGGTATGTGCTTAGGATACTGTCTTTGTATTGGCAGTGGCTATCAAACATGATGTGCTACTATAATTTCATATAACAGATTTAAAAATCCATTCTTTACATGTTGGAAAGATTTTGATTGATTGTTTTTTCTAAATGACAGGTACTGGTCCAAATGAAACTGAAGGGCATCCTCACACCCATGTGTTATTTTGATTAAGGATGCAGCCCATTGTGTCTTTTCCAGTAGGGTGACTGCTGATTGTCAATAATATTGAGATCTTTATCCAGTGCTAAAAGTAAAATCCTATATATTAAAAAATAAAGTAATTCTGATTCTTCACAGAGAATGAACAAATTACAAATTACTAAATGAAATTAACTCTGATCCATCCCATCCTCTTGAAGGGTACTTTCACTTTGGATGGAGTAGATATTGAAGCGAAAATTAACTGCACAGACTACCAGAAAAAAAAAAAAATAAGAAAAAAGAAAGAAAAAAGAAAGAAAAAAAAAAGAAAAAAGAAAGAAAAAAGAAAGCATCTTAGCACTAATGCACACAGCTTTAAACAAATGCTGTCAATAAGCAGGCACATTTAAAACACATCTGTCTTTCCATTCCACTAAGATGCATGAGCTGTTTAATATACCATGTAGTTAACAATGAAGCACAGCTGGTCCTTACTTTGCACATCTTTGCAAATTATCTTTTGAAAGGAAAACAGAAAAATGTTTCCTATTGAAACATAACATTTCTTGCCATTTCACCACTATCAGAAGGCAGAAACATCTATCAAGATTACCTAGGCAATCAAAAATGTCTAAGCAAAATGGAAGCCAAAGTACTGTAGAAAATCAGAGAATTTATTAATTCTGTAGAGTCAACATCCAAAAGACTTGTCTTACCTAGCATTACAATTAAATTCTTCACAAGAATAAACAATATACAGATGAGAGGCCAAGTTAAAAGATGAAAAAATGTTGAAGTATTATAAACTATGGCATAGGATAAGCAAGAACAATCTTTCTGAACTGCTTGTAAATCCACTAAATCCTCCTAATCTCTGATTTCCAGCAAAAAAGTGCCAAGGTAGGTCATAAATTTCTTACACAGATAGATCATCCCAATAATTCAACCTACATTTTAAAGGATGCTGAAATAGCTGCCTTTCAATCCTTTGTGCATACACATGGAACACAGACAGGAGCTGTCTTCCTTGTGCTGTTCTATTGCACAAACCACTGTGCATTCCCACTTCCCCCACTCTCCAGTTCCCTGCTATTCTCAGTGGAGCTCCGAGAGCAAGAGAAATAATAGAAGGAAAATGCTAAAATAATTATTTTAATGGCTAGAGAACAAGAAAATTTGGCTGAGATCTTTAAAACTCTGAGACTGATATTAAAGTCATAAACAGGCTTTCCACTCTGTCCTTGCATTAAAGACAGAGCAGGACCTACTTATCACCAAATTAGATCATTGGCTTTAGAGGCTCTTTCCCAAGGATGAACTTGTCCTTAGCAACTTCCCAGGCACCTAAAGCTTCTTGAGTTCAGTGAGACCAATGAAAGTTTTGTCTCCTGTTTGAACAAGGAAACAGTATTTAGACCACTTAATTCAATATGATTATTGCAGCACAGCCCTGACATGATGCATTTAATTTTATTTTGGACACACAGATTTTTTTTTCCCATGCTTAAATATTTCCTTTTGTAATTGCATTTTATATAGATAATAAGAGATATCTTGGGATTTCACTGCACTGATTTTGGTTGTCAGTTTTCTGGCACTGAAGATGGAGCCTAAAACTTCAGCTTGACTAGAAGCCAAGGAAAGGTGGAAAGGTGTTGAAGTGAGTTATTTTCAGGGCTGATGTCAGTTTCTTTTGGTGCCAGCTTGCTCCAGCAAGCACGAGAATCAAGGCCAAAGCATCAGTCCCAAGTGTTGCCCTCTCTCCAGGAACTGAAGGGCAGCAGTAAGGGCAGGTATCCAATGTAAAGGACCTGCCACTGGAACACTGAGGGCAGTTTCTGCCCAGGAACCTGGAAAAATTGCACTTTATGGCACTCGAAGAACTAAATTCTTTCCCTTTGCCAACACATTCAGTTGGTTTTACATGCAAAGTATGATTCAAAGGTGCCTCACATGACACCAGCTGGCCAGAGCAGCTTTGCCAGCAGTGCCTGTTACCTCAATATATTGCAAAAACACTTAAAATTGTATTCACTGGACTTTTACAAGTGTAGGCACACCTGTCTGTGGCTCATGATCAAAGAAGAAAACAGAAGAGTAAAGAATCAGAGCAAGAGTCCAAACTTGAAGCCAGGTTTAACAGAACCGGAATGAAGGACTCTTTCCTTTAAACATCCTATAGATCCTTCTGTCCCATACACAAAATATTTCCTGAATTTGCAATAACTCCTGCAACTCTCTTTCAAAAACACATTGCCAATAGTCTCCATTTCCAAGTACTTCTCTCTTTCATGCCCTCCAAAGAATTAGAGAAATACACACAGTCATTTTAAAGAACAAGAAATTAAGTGAAAACTGCCAACTTTACTATGTAATTGCAATGAGTCCATGCAATTATGTGCAAGAATAATTTATTTCCTTTTACTGATTCATTCTGGAGTTAGAATTACACAGTATTAAGGCTAATCTTTCATACTTAGAATAATTAATTTGTCTCAATGTATTTGTTTGGGGGATGACTTAGGCAGGAAAGCACAAATTGCTCGGCGGTGAGATGGTGTACATTTTCTCTAGGCAGTATGTGATGACATGAGGCTTTCTACAGGATCATCACCACACACTAAAGCAGCCCTGGAGCACCTTTATGGAATTCCAGTGTGCTCCCCATGCTTTGTGGTCAAAAAAAGCTGTAGCTGCCAGAGGGCTGAATTCTCTTTGCTTGTACCTTCACTCATTAGAAATAGAAGAAAGGGGGGGGTTTGGTCCTTTTCTGAGGCAAGTCCAGATTCTTCCTTCCATCAGCCCTCTGGGTACTTCCAGGATGTTTTCCTGCTTAGCTGTGGATGGATGCTCATTCCTAAGTGGTAGTGCAAGGAAAACAGTGGGGAAGGGAATGGCTTTCCAGCTCCACACTGATACAATCAATTGCAGTCTTTGTGGACTTTTTAAGCAAAAGATAGCCCTTTCCAGCTCACACAGCTTGGATTGTGTGTCAGGCAAGTGCCAGCCACCACCACACAGCTCCAGAGGAAAGAAGGGCCACTGAAAGAGCTTCCTCAGACTTTTCTTCAGAATTTGATCTTTACATCAATAGAGACAAACTTACCTAATAGGCTCCTAGTTTCTCAAAAAAAACCCCAACAACAACAACAACAACAAAAACAAAAAAACCCACAAAATAAAAAACCCCACAAAACAAAACAAAAAAACCCTACAAACCAGGAGTCATTTGAAGAAACAAACTAGGTTAATGAAAAGAAGGGAAATAAAAATAATTTTCTATTTGCTGATAAAAATAATTATTTTGGACCCAAGGTACAAGATAAATGAGAACCATATTTAATTTGTGAGGTCAATCACATCTGTGACAGCAATCCAAAACAACACTGGGCAGATCCCCCATATAATCCCAATAGAACAGAGGAGCAAAACAAATTTAGATAAACCAGATAGGAACAAATTATTATATCTACTTACATAGTCCTACACTTTCTAAGCAAACTAAGGAGTACACAAACAAAATCCAAACAGAAGTTAGTCTTTGCTTGCATCAGAAGTGTCATGTGTGGGATCTGTTTCATATGCATCACACTAATGTATTTTTGCTTAAAGCCTAATACAGGCTACTCCTGTATGTGCAAATTTCCAAAAGTCACTCTAAAGTCTTCACATCCCCATCTATTAACTTCATTTTATTTTTCAAAGCAAGGTTGTTTTTCCCTCCTGACAAGGTCATTTTTTTTCACTTCCATCTTTCATTTCTCATAAAGTTTTGTTTGAATATTCACTTTTTTTCTCAAAGGAAATGGTTAAAAAAGCTAATAGAAGTGTAGTGGCTGTTTAAAGACAAGGATGCAAGGAGGAGGACCAGGAGGCAGAGGGACAAAAGAGGCCTTGCAGCATGCAGACAGCTCTGAGAGGCATTTTGAGCAAATTTCAGTGAGGAGAGCCATATCACCTGTTTGTATTTCTAGGTCACAAAGGTCAGAACAACAGCAAGAAGCTTTTCATTCAAGAAAACAAAACCCAACACATTAATCATTCACAAGCATTGGAGTGATTAGGTGAAGAAAGTGAACACATAAGAAATTTAGCAAGTGGTGCATGTAACTTATTTTCCCCACATTTTATCAAATTACAGTCTTTCCAAGGCACTGTTGCTACAGGAATGACCTTTAAGGCAGTCACTGCTTTTGTAAATGCTAAATTTGTGTTTGGCTTCTCAAAGGCTTGATTCTTTTTCCAAGTGTTTGAGTTACAAAGGCTAGCAGCCTTATGTCCAAAGTGAAGCTTTTTCTGCAGGCCACTGCATTAGAAGTGCTGCAGGGTTAGTGGCACATCAGAAGGTGAGGATTGGCTGTGTCACTTTTACAAAGCAGTAAGTCCCAGTGCAGCATTGCGGCAAGACCTGCAGAGCCAGGCTCCTGGGAGAGCACATGGGAGAGGTCCCAGGTCCTGCAGGCAGAGCAGGAGCCTGCAGCTTGCAGGAGGACATCTCTTCTCTCAGCTCTGCTGCCGGACAGCCAGAAAGGGGTGGAAGGTTAGGAGGCCAAACGTGCATCTATTATTGATTCCATCTGCTGATTTTAGTTCACAAATCACTCCCCTCTGTCCAGCCCATCAGTCCTACTCCTCTGGCCAGCCCTTCCCACTCTTGTGTCCAGAGTACCTTTCCCTAGCTTGCCCACCCTATGCAGTGAGGCTGTACCTGCTGGAAAAAGTGACTGAACAGTGCCTTGCAGAGCAGCAGAGAAGCTGAGTGTCTGTTGAAGGCTCCTGCCACTGCTGAGCATACAGCTTACAACATCACTGTGCCTTCACCCTTATTTATCCCTCCACCCACCACTTCTGGAGTGAAAGGAGTTGTCTTTGTTTCTGCTGGGAGAGCAGATGGGAGAGGGAGATGCTCCATGGTCAAGGACTTTTCTGTGTGTCTGTTCCTTTACCTTCACCTATGCCCTCGGTCTCTTATTTTCTTCCTCCTCTCAAGAAAGGGCTGGGCACAGACAGAGTTTTAGGACAGTTATTGCCTTAAAGCCTGACATAATTAAAATCTCTTTCATTACCATCACTGATCTGTATGTATGATGAGTATGATTACAATGAACAGGATAGGTACCTTTAGCCTTTACAGTAACAATAAAAGATAACTGCCTATGACCATATGTGTCAAATAATATTAACAGAATGTACAATTCAGTAATGAGAGTTAATTCAGTTTTTAATGGCACTGAGGCACTGGTATAATTTAACATTCAGATATTGGACAGTATTCTCTAAACCACCACTGCTTGGTCCACTCCTCCCTGCATGTGGAGTACCCACCTTTTCCAGCGGCAGGGCTCAAGTGCAGAGCAGATGTCCAGTGATGGGAGCAGGTCCCCATAGCTGGTGATGGCCTCACTGTGCTTCTGCATTTAAGACTATTAAACCATCTAAAGCCTTCTTGGGAAGCCAGTTAGTTACCAGAAGCTGCTGTAATGGCCCGAAAAGTATTGAGACAATTTTCTGCTTCTAAACCTATCTCATCTTGGCAGGGACAGAGAGGAACCCACTGTGCCTGTGTATGCAGCAGGGAGCTGGCAAGCCCTGCCCCAAAGCTGCCCATACTGGGATGACACTGTGCAAGCAGTTCTGCCCTGGGTGATGCCATCTGACACTTTGCACCCAGCCCTTGCAGGACTGAATCCTCCACAGCAGCTCGGATGCCACTGGACACTGCTCCCATCATTCCCATGGCAGTCATCCCCCAATTCAGACCTACCCACTTCCTGACCTCTCTGGTCAGCCTTCCAAAAACGATGTGCCAAGTGAGCTCTGGCAAAAGGGTATTTTTTCAGTGAGAACAGGAGGAGCTGCTTTCCATGGAGTTGCTTTCTGTCCCACTCAGAGCCCATCCAGGAGATGCTGATGGACTGGAGCATCATCTGGGCTGTCAAGCGTGGTGATGGTCAGATCTCCTCCTGGGGATACTGCTCAGTACCACAGGAGCAGGGGCCCTCAGCAAGGACCTCAGTAGCCAACTCCTGATCCTTTTTTTGTCTTCAAGAAATAATTAATATTCATCCCCGAAATCAAATTGCCATGAGTTTTTCTGCTGTAAATCTCAGGGCCTCCACTAAAGCCTACATGCATGCACTATTTCAGAGACAGTTTCATGACCTTTGCCATCTGGAGACAGCATGGGTTTTAAGGAGTAATAAGGTAAGGAACACAAACAAATATAAAATAAGTGGCATGGGAATGCATCTGACAAAACTTTACTGACAGGTATGACCATTGTTTCAGCTGATGCCATGAAGTCTTTGTCCTCTGCTCTTTGTCACACTTCACAGCCAACCAGTTCCCTGTGGTCAGTGGCTGCATAGATTTTCTGAAGAACCACATCATGTCACAGAGCTGGCATCATATTCTTCTTTATCATTGCTCATGAAGGCCAGAACGTCACAAAAAGGCCACTGAAGAACTAAGAAAGATGTAGAGAGGAGCAGCAAGGTTGATCAATTCTCTGGAAAGAAAACAGGACCTTATGGAAAGAGACAATATCCTTCAAGTAGGTGAATATACAGCAGAGAGAAATTAAAAAAGGAATGGGAGAAATGAGTGATAAAGGAATAATTGAGACCTGAGAGCCCTCCAATGAAAGCATTGTACAGCAGACAGATTTGAAATTGTCACAAGGTCAAATTATCCAATATAATTAAATTAGTGAGCTCATTCCTGAATAAAAGTAAGGGAAAATGCATAAAAACTATTAGACAAATTCATAGAAGAAAGAGACTTCCTATAAAAACCCACACCTTCTGACTGAAGAAGCCCCTGACAGCAGGCTGCTGCTAAGAGATCCTACCAGGGCAGCATGATTGCAAACTTGCTCTATGCACCCAGTTGCTGCCTGAGCACTTTTCATTTTGCTAGATGATGGCTGCAGGGAGGTACAGAGGATTCTGGGCCACGTGGGACCTGTAACCCTTTGATAAATGTCATCAGTACAGCTCTAGCCTGGCCAAAGGCAACTGGAGCAGAGTGACTGCCATGGTTCTGAGCTGAGGGGGGATGTAAATGATGAGGGCACCCAAATCTAGAGGCAACACAGTGGGCAAAGTGATGGTGACACTTCAGCCAGTGATACCTCCACACTCCTCAGAGCTGGGGGAAGATTTTCTCTACCTCTGACTCAGGACTGAACACCGACAGCACAACTGAACACTGATCAGTACAGCTTATGTGGTGTCACATGCAATGCAGTGACATCCCTTTATCACTTTCAGTGTATTCCAGTCCACTCTGGTACAGCTCAAAACCAAAACCAACAAAATGTTCAGTGTAAGGGAGACATGAAATTGAGATGTATGGAGTAAAAACACATCCTTCTTGCCTCATTGCAGGGGGTAAGAAATATCCAAGCTTTTTCATTAGGCAGCAATTAAAATGTAGTTTATAGAGCAGGAAAACAGCATATCATTTAAAAACTGTAAGGCAGGTGAGCTAATGATTAACTGATTCCACTGTGCTGCCTTCTGCCAAATTTAAAGTGGCTTCCCTATAATTTAGAATGAATGATGTGTGTATTTCCTGACTACACCTTTCCTAAGGATGCAGGGGATGGTGTTTCTGTTCACTTTTGCTCTGTCCTATAGAGAAACATGCCAGATGAGAACATTAGCTAGCTGTTCTCATTACACAGTGTATCACACCCTCACAAGAGGCAACTGGCAGGTGGGCTGTGAAATGTAATCAGCTTTGAGTCCATTATGGACAGGTTTGATGAATTGTTCCTCCCCAAATTATGTCTGCCTGACAAAGTACCTGGCATGGGTGTCTGTGTATCCCTGTCAAGAGGCTGCTTTGCTGGGTAAGGAATTCAGAACTGCTTTCAGAGGGAACTCTGCTGCCAACGTTTTCTTTTGGCACCCCTGAGAATTATCCCAGTTTGGAGTGTTTTACAAAGCTAAGAAATCCCCTAAATGCTCACTTCTGAAACAGCGCTGCAGCTTTCTGGGCAAGGCGGGCTCTGAGCAGCAGAAAAAGATGCCCATCTACACTTGCCTGGCCCTTTTCTTCCCTCGCCGTGCCGTTCCGCGCACTGCTGGCTTGCGGCCCCCTCCTGGGAGCTGCGCTTCCCCGCCCTGCCGCTCATCCCCGGCTGGGACCCAAACTGCGGCTCCCGCGTTCCAGAAACAGCATCCTGCCTCTGGGAGAGGTCAGCCACGGCTGCCTGCTTCGTGGCAGCCGGATCTGCCGCGGAGGTTCCCAAACATGCCCTGCCTGATTGCTCCTTGCCTTGCTCCTCGTTGGGGATCATGTCTCAAGCGGCTCTGCGTTACCTCCCCACATCCCTGCCCCAGGGCAGGAGACAACATCCGCACAGAGCTGTCACCCTGCAGGCTTCCAACCCCGGAGGATCCTGTGTGGGTGAAGTTTCCATAAATCACCCATGGGGAAGTCCCTAGACAGCCTCTCCTCCAGATTTGTGGCTCAAGGGAGTTATAAACTTGGGATTTGAGACACATCACTGTGCTACAGGCAACTTCCAAGAGGGCTCTTAAGAATGTAAACGTAGCCAGACTCAGAGCAAGGGTCTTTTAGTCTAACAGCAGCTTTCTGAAAGATTCTTAAGAATAGAGTGTAAAAAACAATCCTCTGCCCTTACAATTCCTCCCAGCGTCTAGACATCAACATTTTAAGGATTTCTTGAGGTTACATAATCATCACTGTATGTGATAGCTCTTCTATCCATGAGCTAACCTAAGTCTCTTCTAATTAATTTTTCTTTTAGGATAAATTTATTAATCTTTTGACAGTGAGGTTTGGGGTTTGTTTTTTTTTTTTTTTTTTCCTCCTCATTTTGCTTTTGTTTTGGCATGTGTTACAATAAACAGCCAAGACGGGGCTGGCAGGTTGTACCAGAGGGCTGGAGTTCAGCTGCTGACCCCCAGGACCATTTCTGCCAGACATGTCCTCCCTCCCTGGCTCCTGAGCTCACCTCATGATCAATCACAGTGCTCTCCTGTGGCAGCCAACCACTCCTGACCCTCCTTTTCCCCAGACAGCAGCAAGGGCAGCAGGCAGGGCTGGGGTGAGCCCAGTGTGAGGGCAGGGTCAGCGCTTTCAGTCACTGCTGAGACCGCTGGTCATGTGGCCCGTCTGGTCTGGGACAGAAATGCTAATGCCTGAGGAGATCAAGCATGTGGCTCTCTCTCCAGGAAGTGGGAGCAGAGGTTAAATGCCCCATATTGTCCCCAGGACTCCCCTCCAGAGTTGCCCTCCTTCACCTTCCCCACGCCATGCCTGTCCTGCCCTGCTGCTGACCAAGCCCTGGTGTCCCTCTTTTCCCCAGGAGCCTTGTGGCCCTCCCAGACAGGCTGGGTTGGCCCTGGGGCTTGGCAGGGCTGAAAGAGCAGGTGAGGACAGTTCTGTGACACTGAGAACTCTGCAGGAGTTCAGAAAATTCCCAGTCAGTCCTGATTTTCCCTCTGACATCGTAGTACAGCTGGTCTGTCTGTGACTGGTGCTGTGTGCTTTGCTTTCAGTTCTCCTGCTGCATGTGAAGTGTCAGGGTTATACATCCACCAGCTTTGGCTGCTCTTTCTGTTTGGTGGGTAACTCATTTTCCAGAAATGTCATCCCAGCATTGTCCATGGGCCTAAATGTCACTTTATTTTTCTTTTTTAAATTACAGATGGGCATAGTTAACAGGATTTACCAAGACATATATTAAGTATCACAAATTCTTCCCTTGCTGAACACTTTATGTGGAGCCTAAGGTTGAAGTACAGAAGCTCTTTTGTATGAGAGAATCTTTTATTAGATGATTCAATAACAGAAAAATGTCAAGAAAATCCCAATCTACACAAGCATTATACAGTAGTTCCTACATGTGTGTGCTTTTAGAAAAGTCTACTCTCTGTTATCTGAACCACAGCTTTGGCAATTGTGTTTAGCTGGAGTAGTAGCAACCACCTCTAAAGCAGCTCAGATCCAAGAGCTACACAGATGGTAGAAATGGACACAGCAATTCCATTAAAAATAATAATAGTTAATGTGTGGAGGTTACAGGTGAAAATAACTTATTGGACCTGTAAGAAAAGGAAAAGACAAGACATGAATAAGAGTGTTCTGGAAGGACATTTAGACAATCATAGGGAAAAAAAAGGCTTGATGAAGAAAGCCCTCCAAAAAAAGGGAGCTGGCAAAAGAAAGACATATTTTTAAACAGTGACAAAAGAGTGAATTACGCCTGTGAGCTGAGAAGCTGAATGACAGTGCCAAGGTCAATGGGATGGTAGACAATAGCAAGAGAAAAAGTTAAGGGTTTTGTCATTTGCTAACTTGGCTTGCTTTAGGAAAAAAAAGAGAAAAGAAAGAAAGAAAGAAAGAAAGAAAGAAAGAAAGAAAGAAAGAAAGAAAGAAAGAAAGAAAGAAAGAAAGAAAGAAAGAAAGAAAGAAAGAAAGAAAGAAAGAAAGAAAGAAAGGCCTGAGAACAATAGACAGAATCCATTTAAAAAAAAAAAAGCTAGAGCTTTGTCCCTGAACGCCAAGGAAGCCAAGGAAGCCCAAGAAAGAACAGGAAGGAATGGGAAATGGGAATAAACTGCACTTCTGCACTACAGACATCAAGAAACAGCAAGTTCTGCAAAACTAGAAGTATAGTAATATAAAATCAGGGTGTCCTTTCTTTACTCTGAGGCACAAGAACAATCTGATTATATGAGGGATTTGAGAAACATACAAAAAGAGATTTTGCAGGATAAGAAATGTTTCATTCACAGCTTGAGAAAAATACATGTGTCTGAAAAAATATGGAAGAAAATACATTTGATTGTGAACTGTATTTCCAAGGGCTACACAGCACACAGAGATAATAAAAATAATTTCTTTGAAACCCAAAAATGTCTTTAAAAAGAAGTTTTAGAGAATTAATGAAGACAGATATATAGATGTGCTTGCCTTGAAAATTAGAAATTCCCTAAATCCTCCATTACTTTCAACCAGTAGTTTTAATCTCTAAAGCAGGCTGTAGGTTTTCACTTTTCTCTGATGTGAATCATTAAATTGTTCAGCTCACCTTTCACAACAGCTCCCACAGCAGGACCCACAGGAAGGGCATGCAGACACCTCTGGAGGCAGAAAACCATGGAGCAGCTCATTGTGTGGCCACAGTTTCTACATCACTAAAAGCTGCAGCTTTAGTGCATCACCCTGTGTTTCAGGGTGATGGCATCCCTCTGAATTCCCGGGGAATTTGAAATGCAAGCCTTTCCCCAAAGCAAGGCACTGCCAGAGTGCTGGTGGCCACACCCATGGCTCTGTCAGGGTGGGCACCCTTAGGATGAAGATCCTCCAATGCTTTGGCCTGAGCCAGCTCTCCAGACACAGCCATCCAGAGAGGAGAGAGCTCCTTTCCTGCCCAAGCATGTGAAAGAGAGTGAGAAAGACATAAATGATGGTTTGAACATCTTTTGTTCTGAAACAATAGTTTTTATTTATGTGAAAATGCGGAAACTTCAGTGACAGCAGCTGTGGTGTGTGAAGAGAAATGGACTGCAAGATGATGTCAAAGCTTAAAACCTTGTCCTTACCACTAGGAAGAAAAGATCTCACATTTTCCAGAATGAGGATCTGCTGTTTTCTATGGGATGTGCCTGGGTGAGAGAATATGGTTCCCAGCAGCTATCTCCTACAGCCTTCTCTGATCAAGAGGAAAAGGTGACCCCTGTGTCCTTGTACCCACAAGAAACAGCATCCAAGCCTCCCATATCCTGCAGCCCCAGGGCCTCCCTATTGGACCCCTGTGGCAAGCATGAGAGAAAACCTCTGGTGATGCCCAGTTCTGTTTGTATAAATGGGTTAACGTAGGGCTGCACCAGGCAGCTGAGTCACCCCAGGAGTGCTGGTGTTTGTCCAAGAGCAGGCTTCTTCTCTCCTTAGAGTGTCATGGGCCAGCTGTGGGCATCTGAGCCAGCCTTACCTTTTAAATTTGCAGGAGGTCCTGGCTGTAGCCAGTGGATTTCAACTGCTGAAGTACCAGCAAGCCTCAGTGTGAAGATTCCCCATGCATGCTGTGATTAGCTTGTTGCAAAACTGTATGAATCATTGCAATAATCCCATGTACTAAGGAAAGGAATGGTCAACCCCAGCTGTGCAGTATACCTCTGACTGGTTGGATTTACAGCCTCTTTTCTGACCGAAAACAAATTCACAATGTCCAGACTCGCCATTGTCCACTAAGCAGAAGATGATTCATTAATTACATTGTCTGCACTAATGAGATGAGTGCTCGTGAAGTTTCTGATCACACTCCAACAAATACTCTGAGTGCAAGTATTTAGAAACTTCACTTACCTGAACAGCTTTCAT
The DNA here is from genome assembly GCA_013399225.1 of Rhipidura dahli. Lineage (NCBI taxonomy): Eukaryota > Metazoa > Chordata > Aves > Passeriformes > Rhipiduridae > Rhipidura > Rhipidura dahli. Next base: position 535,360 of record VXAC01002052.1, read on the forward strand.
CCTGCTTGTCAGACCTTTTAACTGATCATTACAGTTCCAGGGGATTAAGCTGCATGCGAGGGAGAAGTGTGCCACTGCCTTTGCAAATCAGGAGCTCAGTCCTGAGAGGGCATCTCTGTGCATCCCCATCATCTGTGCTACCAGCAGCCTGTCAGAAGCACTGTAGGAATCTGAGAACACTGTCAGTGACATGTTGAGTACTCAAATTTATCTTTGTTTTATGCTGCTTCAGATAAAAAACCTTTGCCATCTTTTCACCAGACTGCTGTCAATTAATTTGCTGCTGAGGCTATCTAAACTTTCAAACAGTGCTGACATTTTCATTATTTGGCAAACTTGCCCTTCATTATCCACTTTGCCTCTCATCCAGGCTCCACAAGGCCTGAGATTTACCCTAAGTAACAGCTAATTGAATACATTGCTCAGTGAGAGAAATCTTTTAATCTGCAGAGATCAAATAACAGAATACTCTCAGAGCAACAATTCAGCTGAAGATTGCCACATGCTTGCACCATCCTAATGAGCAACAGCAGATCAACGGGAGGGAAATACTATTTCCCAGATCTCTGTCTTTAATCTACCAACAAGGGGTGGAACCACAAAAAAGGAACCACATCTCAATAGGCAGGGAGGCTCCCTTTTAACATTTTCCCCAGGCTCCTGTTTTTACAGACACATGACAAAGACATATTCCTGCTTTTACTGGTTTGCAGGTATAAGGATTGAAACATAATAATTGTCATCAACACTTGCAAATGGAATGAGGACTCTTACCTTGACATTTGGAGAGCAATAATAAAGAAACTTGTTGACAATTTCCCCCTTATTCTTACATAAAGCTACACTCCTTTTCTGTTTTCAGTTTTCTCCTATGAAATAGTCATTAAGACACAAATTCCAGGCACTTTAAAATGTATGTGAGCAGCAGAGGGAAAGAGAATATAGTGTTGAAATTAACATGATGTGAACACAAAACCTTGTCAGAATTCTTTAGGTATGCTAAGCTAGAGGAAAGGCAGGAAAATTTGAATTCACATGACTTAAGGAATGCAGCTCAACACTCTGCTGCCTTTACCATGAATGAGGTTGTTGGTATTTTTCTCAGCGAACGATTTTTCTTGAAGAAGATCTGAAAGGGCAAAAGATATCTAGTGAAAACACATTAACCTGAAGGAAAATTTGTTTTGCCCTTTTCTATTTTATTTTCTCATAATGCACATAACTTTTATTATACAAAGGTTAAAAAGCTTCAGTGAAATGCTACAGATTATTTTTCTTCGTAAGGAAAATCCACAATTTCAACTTTTAACTGGACAAGAAAGAGCACGATGCAAATTTCCAGCATTCTCTTGGCACAGATTTTTACAGGCTCCTTCTGGAATGGTAGTGATCTGTGTGAGTGTCCTAGGTTACAATAGATGTATTTAAGTATTCTATTACCACCAGCTGTGGGCCATTAGCTGTTATCACTTGCTAATGACCCACCCCTGATAACAGACAATGGGCCATCAAGAAACCACCCCATGACTCATGGACTTATCTCATCCTATTGTGAGATGCTCCACGCAGGAGGGAGGAGCTGGGCATTCCCACCTGGATATAAGCTGCCCTTAGAACTGCCTGGCCTCAGCCCTGTCTGCTGGGTGACCAGAGGACAAGAGCCACCACGGACCTTCAGCTGGAGACTGGACCTTCCATTGGATCGTTGCTTCAACTGGACCACTTCATTTGGACTGCTGTCACCACCCTAATAGGGTGTCAGGTTGTATCTGACTTTGTCAGTGCTTTTTCCTTATATTATTTCACTTATTTCTAATTTTTCCTGTTAATTTCAATCCTGACTTGTGATCTCCCACTGGTTTGTTTTCAAACCAATACAGTGAGCACCTCGCAGTGTGCTCACTGTGCAGTGACTGGCAAGAGAAAACAGCTCTGGGCGGGTCTCAGGCCCAGGCACAAGCTCGATTGCAGACCTGCAGCTCCCACTTCCATCATCCCACTGCTGTCTGCAGGCCAGGAGAGGATTTCACCCAGTGCTCTCCCTGCCTCCCACAGCTGGAGGTGACAGCATCCTTCCTACTGTAATATCACCCTGCTCCTGCCTCTACACTGATAACGTTTTGAACAGCTGTTTGTAGAAGCTCTTTCTTGTGTCTTCCAGTTGGTGTCTTTCATACCCTCTGAACAGACAGAGTAGGAATTTGCCCAATATGCCTAAGAGTTACAATCTAGTCTCCTCTGGATTAAATTTCTTTGCTTTTCTTTGCAGAAGTCTCTATATGTGACTGAAAGTTTGCAAAGCTTAAATGCTTTTTCTTTTTTTTCCCTCTTTCATTTACAGGGGAATGTATGGCCTTCAAACAAAATACAGAAGGGCATTTTTCACTCTGGTTTTCTACTGATTGATAACAAGTATGGTGAAGCAGAAAAAGTACAACACTGTGAGAAAAATAATTCACCCCAACAGAGTCAAATCATCAGGAAACATATTTTCATTTTCAATATGGCTACCAACCTGCAGGAGGTAAGGGAGCAGGGACATGTTCTCTCTCTCAAGAAGAAAAGGCACCCCATTTTCCACAACACCACAAGTGATGTGTTAACATAAAATCTGAGACATGACAGAAAATTTCTGCTAGCTAGAAACTACTTTGAAAGGGTTGTTCAATATTGATGTGCACCAGCTGCTAATGCAAATCCTAAACAAGCAGGGAGCACCCAATTTCAGACATCAAATATTGGCTGTAGCACAAGGAAGGTATGGATAGAGTGAATCCAAATTGAAACTAAGCCTCACGACAAAATACCCCACACAACTTCAGGGGGCTAAAGCAATGCATCTCATATGCAAAGCCATATTAATTGAAGTTGCAAAAATCTAACTGAAGAGTTATTACTAGTCCAGTTCCAATGATACTTATTGTCCAAATTATATAATTATTACAGGAAAATCAGGAACAGACTTTTCAGGAGGGTCCAGCAGGACTGGAGAGGTGAAGCAATATGACCACACTTAGGGCAGAGGTTTTACTTTAGATAACTTCAGGAATTCCTTAGGAATGTTGTATTTTAGAGGCTATGGGTTAAATTAGATAGAGGCAAAAGAAAGAAGATATTGTTATTGGTGTTCTCTATCCACCACCCAGCCAGGACAGTAGCCCTGATGAGTTGGTTTTTCTGCAGGCCTTTAGGAGGAATCTCTTGATTTATAACCCTAATCCTTATGGGACATTTCAATGTCCTACACCTCAGCTGGAAATACCCTACTGTCACTGTGTGGACAACTAAGCTGGGAATTCCTAAAATTTGTTTAATATAATTTATTTTCACAATTGATCAGCGAGCCAGCTAGGAAAGGTGCCTTCCTGGACTTGCCTTTTGTGAATCAAGAAGGGCTCATGGGAGATGCCACACATGAGCATGCACCCTGATGAACAGAGCAATCATGCCTCCACTGCTCCCCCAGCCAACAGGACTAATGTCTGGAATACAGCTTGAAGCCTGGAGGATGATGCCCTGCTGGTCTTACTGACAAAGGTATTTAGCCTTTGAATAATGACAGCTTTTTTTGTGGCAGCAGGAAAAGTTTCACTTCACTGGCTGCAGAGGATTTCAGTTTGTCAGCTTGTGTGCCACCCAGCATAGTACAAAGAGAGAACTGGCATTACCTTTCTTTCATCTCCTGCCCAGCCTTGATAGTCACTCCTGGGATTCCTCATGCTGCTCTCTGTCTGGGGCTTTCTTCCCCTGGGAATACAAGTGTAGAAGAGACAAGATAAGTGATACTATTGTATGCTAGAGATAATTCTAATCTGCAGGACCTCTTCATTGGGATGTCATATGGCAAAGCAGAAGCAAACCCTGATGGTGTTGCCTTTTTTCTACTGCAGCCATCTCAATTTAACTGAAGAAATCTGTTCACATAAAGGAAAATTCAAACAAAGAGGAATTAATTGCATTACAAAAGCTGGAGGAAGGAAGAAATGGGTTTCCAAAAAGTCTTCTCTCATCAGCTAGATTCCTTTCAGGTACCCATATTAGGATGGCCAGGACACTTTGTACTGATCCTCTGCTCTTTAATCTCTGCTGAAAATGTGTGCATCAAATTTTTTTCTCTTTCTCACATTTGTAAGAAAATGTGCAAGTGGAAAATGGTTTTTTTTTTTATTATATGTAAATGATGAAATAGGTATTTCTTGAAAATTCAGCTTGATGCCTGTTACATCAGGTAAGAGGTCAAAGCACAGATACATTTTAGTGACAAAGAAAAATTTAATCCAATATCTGAGAAATAAAATTAAGCACAAATTATGTAGATAACAACTTTTTTTATCCAGACATAGAGACATTTGGAAAAAAAGGATTTGTTATTGTATCTTATACAATTTACTGTTTGGATGTCCTCCTTATTTAAACCATGAAGTTATCAGGCTGTTTCACTGGGATCTTTTAGAAATGTTTGTTTCTTGTTTGTTTCTCCAAATTTGTTTCTCTTGAACCAAGAACATACTCCCCAGTCTCGTCTCTTGTTTTAAGTAGGTTGGCATTTGAAAGTCATCACCCAGAAACAGTGCCAGTGCTCTGGAAGAAGTGCTAGAGAGAAACAAAATGCTTCAGTTACAATACCTCAGATTTTTAAAAAACAGTCGAAGTCCAAAGCTCTTGATGTAAGATTGGGATTTGATAGGTCAGTCTATGTCATTAACTTCAGGTACTTCATGGAGGTGACCAAGTTAGGATCCCACCATGGGCAGTGCCACCTTATCTTGGACAATGGGAACTGTCCACCTGAGAGCCTCACCAATCTCAGGTACCCCACAGGAGTCAAGGGCAGCTGCTACACACACAGAGCAGCCTCTCATATGAGCACCAGGAGCTCCTCTGGGCACTCCAGGCTTTCTGAGGATGCTGTGCTGCTTTCAGCTGGGGCAGAGTTAATTTCCTTCACAGTGGCTGGTATGGGGCTGTGTTTTGGATTTGTGCTGAACACAGGGTTGATGGTATGGAGATGTTTTTGTTATTGCTGAGCAGGGCTTACACAGAGCCAAGGCCTTTTCTGCCTTTCTTACTGCCACACTGGTTGTTGGAGCCCAGAGTGCAGAGAGTTTTAAAGCTTTTTACCCCCATGTACAACCCTGGTTTTGACCCTTGCCCATAGAATAATTTACCAACTCTCTGGGAAACAGCGGAGTCTACTCTGGCTTAAGTTGGGTGACAGAATGTTATGTGGGATTGTCACAGGGTGAAAATTTAGAGGTTTTTAGGGTTGTTATTGTAGTAAATAGATAAGAGGAAAAAAAGGCAAAATGGAGGATAGTTGTTGTTTTAAGTCCTTTTTCTTTCTTCTTCAATTCCTCCATTTCCTACAAGGGATAATTGGTTAAAATTTGCCACAGTTCCTGTAATGTCGACAGGGCTACTTTATGGATATTGGTTGAAATGTAAAAATATCTCGTGTTTCGGGCCTTAACTGGTTAATATGTCTATAAGAAGTGTCTGTAACTTTGATAAGAGATGGCATTTTTCTCTCTCTCTGCTGGGCGCTGGGTTGCCGGCACCAGCAGCTTTTTGAGATAAGAAAAATAAATAAAAGACTGCAAGCAACACAGTGCTTTCTTTTTCCTTTCTATTTGCTTCATAGAACAGGGAAAGTATTTTTTCTTAAGTTATGATAGATTTACGAGGCTCTGTTGTAACAGCTGGTGAGGAAGTTGGGGGTACATGGGAGGTTGGGAGGAGACAGAGCCAGGACAGGTGACCCCAGCTGACCAGAGGGATATTCCAGACCATCTGACATCATGCTCAGTACATAAAGTGAGGGGAAGAAGGACCAAGGGGGGAATGTTTGTAGTGGTGGAGTTTGTCTTCCCCAGTCACTGTTCCATGTGGTGGGGCCCTGCCCTCCTGGAGATGGCTGAACACCTGCCCAACCATGGGACACAGCGAATGAATTCCTGGGTTTGCTTTGCTTGTGTGCCTGGCTTTTGCTTTCCCTGTTAAACTGTCTTTACTTCACTGTATGATTTTTCCAGCTTTTGCCCTTCCATTCTCTCCCTGATCCCACTGGTGGGGCTGTGAGTGAGAAGCTGCATGAGGTTGGGCTGTTGGCTGACCAAGCTGAGATGGCACAGAGAGGGCAAGGACACTTCGCTCACTGTGGTGGCCAATCCAGACAGAGTTTCAGAAGCAAGGGATGCTCTCCATGGCTTGCAGCATGGAGTGACTAAACTGGCATCACATTCAGAGTAGTCAGAGCTCTGTAAACATGCTGCAATCCAGCTGCCTCTGAGAAGATGCAGTTCTAGCATCAGGCCAAAGCTAGTGTCCAAGAAGATTAGGAGTAGTGGTTTTTTCTCATGATAGAATAACAAAATAAATGTATCTAGAAAAGCCATAATCAATAAGCAAAAGGTGAATACAGAACACATTGTTTTGGTGAAAATAGTAGTTAATACCTTGTTTATTACAGAATCCCCCATTCCCTCAGTATTTATAATGTATGTCAAGGTTCACTAATAAACCTTTATGTTTCATAAATTTTGAACAGTATTTTCACTGGCCACAATATTACACAGGTTTAACTTTCACAAATAACATAGTCTTCTCATTTTTCAAATTGATGTTGTTTTTCTTTTCTTTAAGAGGCGCTGATAAGAAAGCTCATGTGGCTTCCCTTTTTCATTTTTATTATTATTCAGAAAACATTTTTCTGGACAGTGCAAAGGATTCATGTAGGCTGAACAAACAATGCCAGTGAAATTATCAAGTACTCTCCCCACCACAATAGGAACAGCTTCTGGTGCATTCAACTCACATCCATTACATCTCCTTCTTTTACAGTGTGGTGATGAAGAAAGGGAATTAATTTCATATCATTTCAAGCCTTCTCTGTCACTAAGCAATAGGTAATGTTTGATTCCCTTCTCCTTGGGTGGTTAAGTTTTACTGGCAGTAGGAAAATTTTATTATCTTCATTCTGCTGTAGTTCTAGGCTATACCTGGTCTCCCAAACATACCAAGACCATAAAAACTACTTACCAAAGAAATTTCAAACACATATATACATTAAAATTAATTATTACATTCAACAATTTCTTTTCCCCTACAGCAACAAATCTGGCCTTTAGAAACTAGTATTGTATGAAGAATAAGCTGTCCATTCAAATACAAAGAATTCCTTTGCCCAATTGTATTTTTTCCCATTTGAAATCCATTTTCAGGCTGTATTATCTAATAAATACCAGGTCCCAATTTATGTTCAGGCAGAGTATTATATTAGCATTCATGGAACTGTGTCTCACTGTTGAACCCTGCTTATATAAGATGATCATTTTTCTTTAGATAGAGACGTCAACCTAAATTGATGAGATTCTCCCACTCATAATAATTGGTATGAAACTTTTCAGCAGTCCCTGCAAAGAATTTCATAGGCCATGCTGTAATGAGCCATTCAGCTTCACATGAAAAGCTAACAAGAAAACCACCTTCTCCAAAAGCTAAAATGACATATTAACACTTGCAAAACATGGTATTGTATCAAAGAGAATGAGAGTGTTCTCTAAGGCACTGAGCACAGCAGCACATGCACAACCCTGTGTGTGCAGTCCCTTGCCTCTCCTCTGGAATGATATGAAGGACAGCATTTAAAATTGCTTATTAAGCATTTTAACAGAATAAGAAGTCAAAACTGTCCAAGATTGCACAGAGTCTGTATATAGCCCAGGAGCTAAGAGCTTGTTTATTTTTCCATCAGAGCACCATTGTCTTCAATTTGTTTTTCCTATTTTGCTTTGCTGTTGTAATGGGTTGGGCTGCTCTCTTGGGAAACTGCTTGTGAATACTGCTATGATCAGCTGGGGAGGAAATCACGTGCAAAAGAGAAATTCAAGAGGTTATTTGGTTCCTGGCCCACACTGATAGAGAGACAACACTATCAGATCAGTGTCCAGTCACTTCTTGAAATTTTCTGATGAGGGGTATGCCAAAGTCTCCCATATCTCTGTCACTATATACCTAAAGAGTTTATTTCCACCCCCCACCCCCAAAATCAGACTTACATCTTCTTTTCTGTAATTAAACTGAATACTTCTTGCCATTTGTGGAAAGCAATTGGACATGAAAAGCAATTAATGGCTGTGCTTTTTTAATGTTACCTGAAGAAATGTGTATTAGAAATTTGTTTTGATCTTCACCACATTTGTCCTCTCTACTTAAGACTAAACAAAGGCAGTACTTTCAACACGTCCCTCAATGGTGACATCTTTAAGTCATCATTCTTAGGACTAAAAGCTACCTTTCAGCTTTTGGCATTTTCTGGCTCACCCACACCTTTCAAAGGGATTGAAAGATCCAGATGGAAAAACACCAGAGTGAAACAGAAAATTACTGTCTGGTTGCTATTTTTTTTTTTCAGAAAGGATCCCCTTCAAGGCAGGGGACACAGTTCAGTCACCAGCACAGAGGCATCTACTGTCATTTGAACTGTCCTACAGATCTCCCCAGCTGGCAGGTGCTGCTCCACAGGACGCAGCTCTCCCGTGGCTGTACATTCCCTAGCCCCACAGAAATGTCTCAGGCATCAAAAGCAGCAGAAGTGACACCATGTTCAGGGAACTCAATCGATTTCTCTGTGCCTGCTTACAGAGCTGGACAAAAAATAATCTTCCAAGATACAAGTCAGCATCAGTTTATTTCATTCATTTTAGAAATCCTTGTGCCTTTGCAGGCCAGACAGATTTCTACTGCCTCATGTAATGCAGGTTTTTGCTTCCTGAGGATCTGTGGGTGCAAGAAGTATGATTTCCTGCTCTTCTCCTATAATAAACTTAATTTTTAACGTGTTCTATATATTCACATATGCCTAAGTAGCTTTTTGTTGTATGATTCATTCCATAAGCTCTAAATATTGTTAATTATATCCAAGACTCATATCCAACCCCAAAACAGACTTTCATGAAAGTTTTACTGGAGGAACTGGGTGTAAAACTGAGACTTTGCAATTCATTTGACTGAGCCTCTCTTCTTCCAATTATGCTTCTAACCATCTTCCTTGCCATCTACGTAACTATGTGAGGATGTATATATGGCCTCCCAAATCTCCTTTTGCAGTTAACAAAAAAAAGACAGACCCTCCAGACTTCAAGATTGTCATTGCAGAAAATGCAAAGGGCCTGGAAGCAAGTTTATGCACTGAATCTTTGAGCATCTATAATTTTATTTATTCCTTGATATATTTTTGATTGTTTCAACTAATTCACTCTAATATTTCACCCATGCCCCGTCCAGATGATAGCAGAATTTTTCTCTTGAGCAGGTGTCCCACTTCAGGACACAGATCTTTTATCTCACTCTATAGAAACACAACTCAGATGGTCTAAAACACAGCCCTCCATCTGTCTTAGGCACAGAAACTGAAATAACACACAAAAGACTAAATCCAGCATGAGGGCAGAGAAGCATCCACATGGGTCCAGCTGAAACCCAGGGCCTAGTGCTTAGACAGCACCAACCTGCACTAACAGTGGGAACAGTACAGACATCAGCCAGGGAAATCCTTTACTTGGCCTCATAATTGAAGAGTTATCATCTTCCCTGATTGAGACAGCTTAGCACAAAAAAGCCTTTATTTTAGGAGTCACTGTGTACCCAAAAAAAGCCAATTAAAAGCTGTGTGTTGCTGGGTGATAGTGGCTGTAGCACAGACTTGTGGATCCCATCCAAAGAGGTTAAAGGGAAGTTACTGACCACATGGATTTTTTTCTTTTCTGCTCCTATCCTCATTAAACAGCCACAAGGGATTTCTGCAGGTTGGTCAAGGGGGAGGACTGACCAACCATTTGAGAATCTCAATGTAAATTTTAAGGGGAACAGGGAGGAGCTCCAGCTTTCTGACCCATCTTCATGGCCTCCTCTGGACTTACTCCAACTGTTCCACGGGGCTTTTTTGGGAGCTCTGGATCTGAATTTATTAACATGAAGAAATTGCAATGTATAAAATTAGATTTAATTGAAAACTGGCTCTGATACAAGTATGTTGCTGGGAAAGGAAATATGGATTTTGATACTGGCAGTGCTGAACTCCATAGTGGGCTGTTATTTGCTAATGTTTTTACACATACAAAGCATACACCCATTAGCAAGCCACTTCACTAAATAAGTAGGGTACAAACGTAGTTAACAATTATTGCAGCTGAGTGAGTACAGGCTTTTCTCATCTGCACCCAGGCATGCAGAGAGCTTATGCTTACGTGTGAAAAAATGAGCTCTCTTTCTTTATATGATTTGCCTTTCTCCAAAACAGCAGCAGGGACAAAACCCTCCAGCATGACTCAGAGAGCTAAGAGAAGCCACAAGCCCCCTGCTAATGTGATGTGAATTGGCATGCAGAGCTGCTGACTGCTTTGTGCAAAAAGCCTGATGCATCTCTGCTCACTGCCTTCAGATCATCTCCGTAGGTACAGACACGCACACAGTGGGGGAGCATGGCACAAAAAGAGACGCCTCACTAAGTCAGCTGTAGTGCTCCTGATGAGTTAAACAGGGAGCAGAGTTTGCCTCAGGTCTTGAAGTCAGTGTGTCTGTAAAATGACATCTTAACTGCAGGTCTGTGCATAGCACAGGACATTTGCGTTTTGGTTAACCCTGAAGGAAACCCTGGGCAAGTCAGTGTGTCAAAAGGTTGACATCGTTTTGATGCATCCCAAGTCCATGGCTGAGGAATGAAGATCACGCCCCCACCACGCTGCTGTGATCCATGAACAGCCCATCTCTTCCTCCTGCAGCCCAGCCTTTAACCAGATTTGTTGTTCTGGCAGGCACAGGATCCCCCACTGTCAGCTCACCTTGTAACCCCATTTAGTGCTAGACCCATCTTAAAGGAAAAGCAAAACCATATTTATTATCAAAGAAGACAGGACTAATGTACTTTATTTATGGAATTGGGAACAAAGTTACAAAGAAAAGAAAAATAACTAATTATCAAAGCCACTTAATGTATTTCTCTGTCCTCATCTGCTCTGTTAGGAGTCGTTTGCATGTTTGCAGATGTTGCTGCTATTGATAAATTCTCACAAGCAAATACCCATTAGAGTGTTATTTTGCAGATCCGGCCTCTTCCTCTGCTCATAGTCCCCTGTTTCTATGCTTTCTTAAAAGGAAAAATCTCTAAATATTTATGAACCTTCAAAATCTGTTCCATCTCTCCAGTATTCACCTTTTCAGCTACTATTGTGACAGTTTGCATCATTTCAGTTTCATTTCTTTTTTTCCCTCCTGCCAGTCAGTGCAGACAGGTCCCTCAAGGATGTTTTTTTGTGTCACTAGTGCTGTACCTGCTGCCCAGAGCTGCTGGCTGGGTCCCAACTGATGTTAACCACCGAGGTAAATTAAGCCAAGCAGGTCATTTTACTGAACTTTTCTATCTCTGCTATGCATTTCCACCACCAGTTCAGCCAGAGCTGCGATTTACCACAAAATTTCAAACATGGTATCCTTACTGTTCCTTCAAATCTGGTAACACTTCGCCAGCACCCAGTTCAGCAGGTTTCCTCCCCACTCAGGTAACAGCACCCAAAACACTGGGTAACAGAGACAGAAACTGGAGCAGAGCCTGCTGCCTTGGGCTGGGTGCAATCTGCCCTAGGCAAGCCCTGGACTCGGGGTGAGGCTCACAGCAGTGAAAAAAGGACTGGAAGAACACCCAGGGCTCAGCCATGCTCATTCACATTCCCTGCCAGGGATGCCTGCACCCTGCAGACCCCCACCTGCCACCTGCAAAGCCCAGACCTGAAAACAGGGAGAGGTTCATCCCCATTTCCTGGTGGCCTGTGTGAAGTCTTGGCCTTGAGCAGCCAGCGGGGCAGTGGGAGGCCACGGTGCCCCTCCATGCCCAAGGAAGAGGCACTGTCAGTCTGATCCAGCAGCCTTCCAGAGATGCTCCTGCAGCCCAGCCATGAGGCAGTGCTGGGTGTCCTTCCCTCTGCAGCAACTCACTGTGTGAAAACAAAACCCATCACTGACCAGCAAAACAAAGCACCTAAAGGCCAACTCTTTCTGCAGGGAGTTTGTGCTTCTCTAATTAGAGCACCTTCCCAACATCTCTGCTTTTAAGTGCTATGACAACAGGTGGTATGAACATTAACAACCTGAATGGAATGGGAGGGCAGGCTCTCAAACAAAAAGAAAGTCCACATTACAGGAGTGGACTCTGCAAAATGACACAAAAGCCAGCAAGTCTAGAATAGATTTAAAAAGTGGTATGGAACAGGTTCAAATTTTTGGAGCTAGTAAATAGGGTAGGAGGGGTAAAGACTTGTCAGATGAGTCCTGGTAAATTGTTTCCCTTCTAATTATCTTGGCATCTGGAATTGCAGATAATGTTGGTTGAAGTAACCAGCATTATCAGATAATAAACTAGAACAATATGCTTAAGGCATGATGTGATTTCTATTCTTACTTCTTCTCATTTCTAGATGAGAACCCAGTTTTCTTTTATCCCTCTTTACAGGCAGGCCCCTATTTTTGCACTCTGTTGAGACTACCACAAAATTCAGGAAAACCAGATTTTGAGAGGGCACAAACCCAGAAATTTCTCCCCTCACCCCACTGACTGCAGAGCCATTTTTCTGCCTTTCTTATATGTGTACATTAAATTCATGTACATACAGAGTGTGATGCAACCAAATCAAGAAAAGGCAAAATCATCAAGAAAATCAATACAGAGTAAATAAATACTACTGAGAATTCTTTAATGCTGGAGTGCTGCTCTCTGTAGTTACATAAATACAGCTAACTAGTTGCACTAGTTACTAGGGAGCCATTAAAACACTCACTTGTGAACTGATATCAAACCCTATCAGACTGCCTGTCCATCAAGAAATGTTCTAGGAAAACCTTGGGGGTCAAACCACATTTATTTTTCAGTTGTTGATGTTTCTGCCTCTTGAACCTCAAAAAGAAAATACGAACAATGAAGGTCTCTGGCACAGGTCTGTGTGCTCCTGAGGGTGCACAGCACCTACCACAGCTGAGCTCAGTCCCAATGGGGGCTGCAGACACCAATAAATAGTCACCTCAAAGCTACTGGCCCTTAATTTAAGAAATTCTGAAAAGAAAGGGGAAATAAACTCCACATCACTTTTGCAGCTAAACTGAACCTGCACATCTGCCCAACAGTGTCCGAGGCTGCCAGGAGCTCCCAGGTGTTGACCTGCCTCTGCAGAGTCCCAGGGCTGTGGCCAGAAACAAATCACCTTCTCTGTGGCAGCACAGCCACCCCGAGCGCGTCCGGCAGCACTGCTGCCCCTGTCCTCTGCCTGCTGACCAGAGATCCATGAGGAGCTGCTCACAGGGAGCTGCCAACACAGAACCCTAGTATCAGAAAATTAGCTTGTTCTTCAAGCAACTCATCATCACTTTCTCTTGAGCTGGAAATAAGGACTAAACTGCATTTTTGCTTGCAATGATTTCTGCCCCATACAAAAACACAGTAAGAGTACAAATGTTCACAAAGTTAAGTTCTCCATGGTCTACTTCGTTGGTTTCAACAATGAAACTTGGTCTCCCTCAAGAGACATTCTAAGTCTTCACAGTGCTGAATGAATTAGTATTTGGTGTAGAGTTCAATAAAGGAGTTTTGTTCTTTACAGGTTTAAATTTATACAGCATGTCTATGAAAGAAAAGGATTAAATGCCTATGGATTCTAACACGTTCCATTTTCTTTTCTGAATAAATGGGTCCTATACTCAAGCAGTTTGCTATACATAAAGTTTTCTAAGTCCCTTTTAACAGATATAAATAACTTGATTTTTAGTTCACAGTGTTCCAAGTTTTATCAGCAGAATACTATGTCTCATGTACTCTTCCAAAGCCCAAACACAAATACATGCTGAAAATAAACTCTGCTACTTTGCTAGCTCTATTTACTGGGATGTTCTTGCCTGCTTTTTAAATTCGAGTTATTGCTGCATTTAGATTTGAATACAAACAGCATGAAAAGGAAGGCAAGGGAGCTTTCTAAGTGCCTTCTGTAAAGACACTCCTAAACAAAACTCTGGGAAAGGCTGGCTTTCTTGCAGGTTTGCCTGTTCATCTATCACAGCTGCACAGTGAAAGTATTTTTTCAGGGTGGAAAAGAGATACTGGACAAAGGGAGTTTGCTCTTGAGGAGTTCCCTTTCCTTCTGGGTAAAGTTATCCAACTGCTCTGCTATGTTTCATCTTGTTTCCTCTCCAAGTCTCAGGACTGCTTCTAGAGAAAGTGCTGCAAGGAGTGATGACAAACAAAGCAGCACATAACCAGTAAGAAAATATGTGGAATCATTGCCATATTAACTTTCAAATATGAAGATGGTCTTAATGTAAAATGATTGGACTTCTTTCAAAATTGGAACAGTCTGCCCAGGGAATTGGCTGAGTCACCATCCCTGGAGGTATTTAAAAGATGTGTGGATGTGGTGAGGAGGGTCATCGTTTAGTGGTTAATTTGGCAGTGCTGGGTTAATGATCAGACAAGATGATCTCACAGGTCTTTTCTAGCCAATGAGTCCATGATTCTGTGTGCTGTGCAGGACTGCAAAGGTGAGTAATCCCAAGGAGGGCTGCTGTGGGCCCCCAAGCACTTTGAGCAGAACTGTTGTGAAATGGGACCAGCCTCTGAGACCACAACACACTGAGCAGGGATGTTACCAGCCCAGCTGAGCCCTTGTCTCCCCAGCAGTACAGGCTGTCCCAGTGCCATTTTCCCTCTGAACCACAAAGGTTTTGCTTGCAACTACCATTAGCAACCTGGGCCACAGGCACAGCATGTGCTGGGGCTGCTTCCCTGCCAAGACTGGTCTGGAGGGACTAAGGCACTACCCAAATGACTTCAGTGTGAGAAGTAACAGTGCCTTCATGAAGCTGTAGCTGTTCCCATAGCTCTCCCTACCAAACCAGCATAACCCTGTGCTGGTGGCTCCTGAGCTGCTCCCCTGAACCCCACAGTCACAGAGCCTCCATCAGAGGACCAAGGGGAAGTTGCCATTCTTGCAGCTTGAGCTAAGACAGGTTTCCAGGCTTTCTCCTCCATGCTTCCCACTTCAGGCTAAATTTCCCATTTATCACTCCTCAGTCTCTGTTCCCCTGAAACAACCCATTTTCCCAGGCAGTGGCTGGGTGAGCTGGCAAAAACAACCCTGTGCTTGCTCTCATGCTGAGGTCCACAGGCAATCAATCACTGGAGTGTCTGCTTGTTGCTGGCACTTGGATAAGTGCCTCCTCTTCTCTGTTTTCAAATTATTTCAAGCAACATAAACAGATGCCCAAAACCAATCTCTGAATGCTACTTGAGAAGCAGAGCCAGGGCTCCTGGACAGTGGAGGAGCAGCCCCTGAGCTGGTGACGTGGGGAGAGATGGGCTTGGGGCAACCTCACTGAAATGAGGTGCTGCATCAGCAAGGATGACCAGGAATCCCCACGTGAGGAATCTGGGTCAGAAAAATCACTTAGCTGCTTTATAAAGACTTGACCATAGGAAAGAGAGTATTGCTTTGTACATGACAGACCCGTGGGGAGAAAGAGGAGCAGCTTGTGGGAAAGGACTGTCCACAGCTCTGGGGTGTTGTGTCCCAGGGGAGAGGAGAAGTGCAGCATCAAGAACATCTGAGAGCCAATGGGTTTGCTAACATACCTTCCAGATATGAAAAATCACAATGATAACAGGTATCAAACTGATAAAATAGCCATGCTCTGGAAAAATCTGAAGACCTTTCACTGTAGGGAAGCTAAAAGGGGCCTAGGAAGGTCTTCTTGCACTTCATTAAATTCTGTATGCTTTATCCTGATTCTTGTTGAACTTTATGTTCCCTGTAGTTTTAAAATATAACCCCCAGAATTCTATAGTTACAGTTTGTCTTTCTTCTAAAGGGAAAAATTGGTTCAAAAATTCTTTTCAAATGTTCTAATTTTCTATGAAGATTATTGAATGACAACCTGGAAAATTAACATGGACAGAAACGTCAATTACATAAACTCTAGATATGGATATTTTACAGGTGTGAATCCAAGTGTAATAATTCATATTATTCAGGCTTCCCAAGTCAAACAATCCATTGGAGAGAGTGAAGAAGTTATTTTCTCTACCAAATGCTTTTTATCCATTTCTTTTGACAAATAAATAGTAAGCATATCAATAAACATAATTTGTTCTAAATAAATGTAGAAATCTACTTTTTTTCTATGTCTTCAAAATATGATTCATTAGTTCAGCTCCTGCCAACTCATACTAATTAATTTATTAATTTTTAAGCAACTGAAGGGAATGGATTTACATAATACCTTGATATATAATTGATGAGCTCTGTATTGCAGATGCTTTTGAGTCAAATAGCTGGACCAGCCTGACTGAAGTGTTTTTTAGTGAAATGTCAGAAAAGCATTTTCTGAGCTGCTGCCTGTCCATATTGGCCTGGAGGCAGCAGGACAGGGCAAGGATGCTCAGAGTTGCCAGCATGCTTGGCTTAACATGAAAAGAGACATTCAGGGGCTCGTCTAGGGATGGTTGCAGTCAAAAATTCTCCATCCTTCATATCTCTGAGCATAGGAAGAGACAGCTGAGTGACCTGAAACATTTCCAATGCCACTGGCCAAAACCATAAAGAAAAGTATTTTTCAACTGGCATATCCTGTCTGGATTTGTTTTTATGTAGCATGCCATAGAAGGATGGCCTAGAAGGAAAAATAAAGTGAAATTTCACAGAATCCCAGAATATTCTGAGTTAGAAGGGACCCACAAGGATCATCAAGTCCAAATCTGAATCGAATGGTCTATGCAGGGATCACACCCACAACCCAGTTGGTGTTATTAGCACCACGCTCTGACTGACTGTACTGCAAGGTATCTTCTGTGGAAATCAAGGCCATGACTGTGGATTCAAATTTACTGAAAAGACCTTTAGATACCTTTAGATAGTACATTAGAAACATTTTTCTAACATCAGCAACCCCCTTTTCAATTCCTCTGACAGCTCCTCTTCTAGGGAGACTGAAATTTAGCTACCATAGGGCAACACAAAAATTCTGCCTCACAAATTGGGGTTTGTATTTGTTTATACCTTGACACTATTATCAGTAGTCATACAGGGAAAAAGACACATTTTCTTTCCTATGCACAGGGTGCTCTGCTGGCTGTGACACAGGCCAGGTGCAGTCCTTTCATAGAGAAACAGACTCAAGTTGAATCAAATGGGGTGAGGCAAAGCCATGTAAGACACTCCGCACCACTTAAGAGTTGGTCACTTTTCTCAGGTCAGGCAAAGAGGACATCAAGGGGATGAGAAAGCTGTACCTTACCCCTCTTGGCTCAGTTTGGCCTGACTAGTGTAGTTTGAAGCAATGGCTCTGTATTAGCCAAGGGAAAATCCATTAAGGTCACAGGGGAGTGATGATTTCACAGTGTCACGGATCAGATCTACAGTCATTAAGCTTCAGTGGTCTCTATTTACTGGACCTTTCCAAGCAATGTTTGTTCTCATCCTGGCCCTGAACGTTCAAAGTTGGTAGAAAGCCTCCTGTCATTACCCATCTTTAAGGTGATGTTACATTTTTCTCATTCCCACTGGCAGAATAAAACATCTGGGAGTTGTTTGCACTAATAGCAGCGTGAACAATGTGAATATATTTTTTCAAAAGCATACAAATGAACTTCAGCAATGATTTGGCTTTGATTTGGTGGAGAGGGTTGCTGATGGTTGTATCAATGAGAGGAGATGTTTTCATTTTCATCTGAAGTGAGAAGGAAAGAAGGAAGGAAGGAAGGGAGGGAGGAAGGAAGGATGGATCAGGTTGGTCAAACAGGACCTGCCTTTCCTAAAGCCATGCTGGCTCTGCTTGATCCCCTGGTTGCCGTGTGATGACACCCAAGGTGATCTGTTCCACCACCTTCCCTGGCACAGAGGTCAGGCTGACAGGCCTCTCATTCCCTGGATCCTCCTTCTGGCCCTTCTTGTAGATGGGTGTCGTGTCTGCCAACCCCCAGTCAACTGGCACCTCCCCAGTCAGCCAGGACTGCTGACACATGACTGAAAGCAGCTTGCTGAACTCTTCCAGCACAGGGAATTACTGTGCTGGCATTACACAAGAACAGGCACTGATAATGTAAACAGCAGAGCAAGAAACTCACTCCCCTTGTAGGAGCAGACAGGGATGTGATTTTCCTTTCTATGTGGTATCTGCCTCATTTTAGGATCCTCTACATCCATTTCTCTCGGAGCTATTTTATCACAGTCACACAACTTGCCACACAGCTGTTGTCAATTAATAACAACGGGATATTATAGTGAAATGAACAGCCTGTTAGTTCACATCCTGGTTTATTTTCACGCCTCGCTCTTGAGAAAACCAACAGGCAGCTGCACTGTGACTTTGAACTGGTCCCTATTCATTTCCTACTGGGCTGTGCTTGGACACCAAAATGTATTATGCATGCACACCAGCTCAAAGGAGCCTCGTTCTTGCTTCAAGCCTGTGGAAATAATACATTGGATCTGATGGTAATACAAATAGTAGTAATTATGCAGAAATCAGCCTATGTTCCCTTGGTAATGGCACCTCATTAATTTTGCTGAAACCTCCCTAAATTATAGCAATGAATTCTGCTGTCAGGTTTGGGTTTGGGGTTTTTTTGTTTGTTTGTTTTTCCCTTTCATAAGCAAATTGTGCCATAGAAAAGTAAGAAGGGGACATTTCTGCTGGGTTGCAACGGATAAATTTCCCATCAGATGGGAATAGTGGCTGCGAGAGTAAGAGCTGTGATGTCTAGGGACACACTGAAATTGTGCTTGCTAACAGCTGTAGAGAAAGTATTACTTCGACAAAAAAATATTCACAAATTAGTTCCAGAAGTGGCAGAGCCCAGTTTCCAATGGATTTCTGTCCTGTAGGCTGTTGAATTTCGTGAAGGTTGCAGCATGAAGTCACCATGTGAGAACACGACAGGATACTCCAGGGAGAAAGAAAAAATATTAATTTTGAGAAAAACTGCTATAAGCCAGTTAGGTTTTTTTTTAATTAGTAGTAGTAAATGCCAGATAATCTCCTTAGGAGACAACCTTTGACAGAGGAGAGGACTCTTCACTTGATCCTGTGCACTGTGCAGCTGAAAGTCAGCCATGAAACACAACTCACCAGAGGCCTTGAAGACAGACAGAGCATCCCTTGGTTCTTCACATGGATCCTCTGGCAAATGGTACAATCTGAGCTCAAGCTGGAGTAAGAAAATGAGTGGAAATGCAGTGTCTTTGAGGCCTTCAGGAGTCTGGAAAATCTATTTAAAACTAAACAGCAAGTTTGATAATTCTTGAGAAGGGAGCTGATGGTTGACATTATCTGTGCAGCAAAAGAGATGGAGCTTAGTTTTGTCAGGAACCAGGCAAATAAAGATATACACTTTCATTATTGTCACCTTTCATATCAAGTTTTCTTCACATTTTGTCACCCTGTCCTGGTGATGGAGGGGGTTGGTGGGCACCTGGCAGCCAGCCAAGGTAAGCTCAACACAATCACTTTTATGTTTACGCTTTTTCAAAAGTCCTTCTCTGACTATTTACTCTGATAGTCCCCACGTCCGATACCCCTTATTTTCTCTCTCTTCTGCTGAGGTGTTTCTCACTTAAACATATGATTACCCATGTTTTTATTAAGCTTTAGTTATTTATTTGTTTCCTTTTAATTCACCAGTTGTACTACTTAAAAATTTTATTTTGCTTTACCTTTCAAAGTCCATATTCAGTCTTTACTAGTGCAACACATTATTCATTTAATTCTTGAGGTACACACAGTACTTCCAACTAATGCAACAATAGTCTTTCCTCTAACAAGCTTACAGCTCAAATGATAGATGATAGAAGAAGCCTGAGCTGGGGGCAATCACAGGATAAGACTTTCACAGTATACACTTGAGAATGAATTGACCACAGGGTATATATAGATCATCACATCCTTCATGGCATGTAACTGTGTAATCAGTGTCTGCTAAAGGCTTCAAGACATCAAAGCAATGAGGTTTTAAAACAACCTTCTTGTTAGAGTTGTGAGAACAACAAGTCATCCTTAAGCTGGAGCCTGGTGTGTTTCTGAAAAGGACTGTGAGATGCTCTTGCCTGCAGCAGTGGGAGAATGGATTTTCTTAAATTTTACTATTTTTCCACAGTACTTTTTGTATTTGCTCGTTGTGAACAGGGAGGGAAAGGGGCTTTTTGCAGTGTAAGTTTACAGAAGGTGAATGCAAAGGTGCATGCATAAGGGACAGCAGCCAAGGCACAGCACCTTGGGAATGGATGAAAAAGTGCCAGCACAAGATCTAGAGAGAAAGCAGGGTCATTAAATGCCTTTCCTTGCCCACCTGCACCTGTGGTAGCTCCTGTCCATGCCTAAGAGGTGAAAGTGTTTGGTTTATTGCACAAGAGAAGGACATTGTGCATTGGACTGATCCCAGCAGATCACAGACTAACCCAATGACAGCTGTCAATCTGCCTCCAGAGCAGACAGCACCTGGCACTGCTGGCTTGCCAAACCACATGAAAATAAACCATAAGCTGTGTTCCAAATGAGCAGTTGTTTTAGCTTTTAGAGAGCAAATAAAAGCAGGCAGGAGAAGGAAGGTGGCCTGCAGGTCAGAAAGAGAAGCAGGGGCATATGGCCAGAAAATGATCTCACAATTAACTGTGATCTGCTTTTGAAAAATAGTTTCTACTCCATCTGCACCAATATATTTGATGATAAATGGCACTGCTGGTGGAGTGGCTAGACATCTTAAGAAAAATTAAAGGTTTTATTAGGTTATATGGGGATAAAGCATTTGTGCAGGCAAAGCATAATTAAATACCACGCTCTCTACAGCCCTCAGAATGTTGCTGCAAGGTTAAGGTATTGTCTTTTTCCCTTGTGCACTGATTGCATTTTGCCTACACACATGCACACACACACAGAGTCTGTCAGCTTGCTGGATTTGCCACTTTTCTCCTGATTTGAAATAGTCTTTTCTTACTGGAAAAAATAGTTTTGTACCACTGCCAATAGCTTCCCAAATACTGGTAGTATTCAGGGAGCAATGACAGGGAATGGTTTATTCATCTTGTGTATTTCTGCTGCTGATCATACCTAGAGACTGAATCCTGTTTGAAATACAGAGGTGTTTCCTGACTGACTGTGTGCCTAGAAAAACAGATATCTGAATGGGAAAGGCTGAAAGGCAACGTGTGATATAACTGTAGTCTTTAAATTTTTATTGGATTTTAAGTAGGAAGAATTTTTCCACCGTGTTACATGGCATGGAAGTCCGGAGGTTTCTGCCCAGCACCTGCTTGATGGCTTTGGAGCCCCAGACCCCAGGAGCCAGGCTGTGTGGAGTCTGCTTTCTCCCTGTTTTCTGCCATACCTGAGCCAGGCAACACTGTTTTGCTAGAGTTTTTAAAGCACCTCCAAGTGCTTTGGCACATAATTATTTCTACAAAAACTCTCTTCAGCTCGTCCATTCTATGCCTACTTCACCCTCCTCTTCAAGTCACCTTTTGCTGTGTGGTTACTGAAACTTTGGCATGGAAAAGGGCACCTGCTGTTTCTGTCTACCACCCCATCCCTGCCTACCCAGGGAAGCCTGTCAGCTTATTACACTGTCCAGTGGGGACAAGGGTGGCCTTTGGTCAGCACCCAGCACGCAGGGATCTTTCTCTGTGCAAGCACTTCTGAGCACAACAACAACACATATTGACACAACAGTACTTGAAATACAAACAGGATTCTGCCACAAACACTCTCAAGAGCTCCTTTCCCCTCTCTGTTGCTTGAGGAGTTTGATCTCTCTCCGTGCACTGCCTTCACCAAATGTCTTTCACAGCACACTCAGGGGGTGCTGGGTAATTTCAAGAGTCTCAAGTGCATTCTTCCTATGTTTTGAATGCAGACATAAGAGTAACATCTCCTCCTTGATTTTCTTGAAGAGTTTTGTTAATGCATTTCATAGTGATTTGATTTGCTGTTTCTTATTTTTAGTTGTCTTTCTGGCAAAAAAAAAGAAGTATTTTCCCTCCTGAGAGAGTGGAGAGTGTTTATTCCTCAGCTCTTTAGAGCTGCATCACCTCACTCCATCTCTTTCAGGATAAGCCATTGATATCAGGGTTGGGGAAACACAGCACATTAAGCTTTCTGAAACAAGGCAGGAGAAAATAATCTGGGGTGTGATGGTTTAAACATGGGGTGACACAACACTTGTGCCATGTCGTGGTGATGGAAAGAAGGATTCAGCAGTTGTCCCTGCTGAGGCCCTCAGAGACATTTCTTACTCAAGTCTGGAGTTGGCATCCACAAACTTTCCCAGAAAACCACTGGTGGTTACACACATGCCAAACTATAGCATATGTCTCTTAATTCTTGAGAAAAGTACTCAAAATCCTTTATGTAGGGATATAACAATCCAAACTCCCTGAAGGGAAGGAGAAATGGGGTAAAATGCAGCATGGTTAAGGAAGCAAGAGGACCAGATGGGACAGCCACCCTGCCAGCAAGAAGTGTGATCAGTGAAAGGGTCTCCAGAACACAGGATACACCCTGAGCACCAAACATCACCTCACCATTAACCAGATGGCAGCCAGTTCTGTGGGGAGGCTTTGTCCTGAAAACTGCTTGCTCACTGTTTCACATCTGGAATAAAAGCAGAGAGCCCGAGGGACGTCTCATCCTCACAGGTTCACATAAAACATGACTGGAGGTGCCATCAAGCAAAGCTCTTCTTGTCCAGCATTTGTCTGGTGATCCAGCTTCCCTCTTGCCATTCCAGATTGCACTTCATTTCAGCCACCTAGAACAGGTAATGCATTATTCTTTCATGTTCATATACAGATAAGGGCCCAGAAGGTGTAGTCACTGTAATGGCTTAGATTTGGTTCCAGCTGAGCTGCTTAAAAATAATTGTGGTTTCAGATTAAGCCAAGTTTAGCTTTTGTCCTGAGCGTGGATTTCAGACCAACTTAAGTTACATGTAAGCTCTTTGTAAGGCTGGTTTTGAACTTGAAAAAGTCCTGTTTGGATACAGAACTGTGTCAGTGCATCTGCCTTGATATGAACTGAAATGATCATCAATCCCTTGAATCTAAAACACATTTTTTGCTTCTTGAACTTAAAAACAATAGAAAAGGGGGTCTATTGATAGCTGCTGTTAGGCAAGAAGAGATCACAATGAGCTAAAACAGAGTTTATTTAGCAATCTGCCCGAGCCTTACATTTTTTTTCACCTAATAAAAATTTGGGATATTAGCAAAGACTGAATAAAACTGTTACTGCAGGCAATTAAGGAATTTTTAATAAATGTTTTGCCACTTTTTGAAGTATCTTAAGCCATATGTAATTCACTGTAGTTCTAACATCTGTCATTTCCTTGGGAATACTTCACTTGTCAGAAATTAAAAAGCCTTACTACTAATGAGATATTCTGATTTCAGATTGTCATTTCCAATTCTAAATATGAAAGTAATTACCAGCACATACGACCCCCCACAAATGAACAATTTTATCATCATTGCCAGAAGTAACATCAGTACTCTTGTTTTTTCCTGTAAAAGAAAAGCCCTTACCATAATGACACTCTGACAGTGGAAGACATTACATAATACAAAGGAATTAAATAATTGCATCAGTGATTTAGCAATATTTTCTACGTAAAAGAGAAAGAAATAAATACAAAAAGACAGTTATTAAGTTCTTATGTACAGTCATATAAGGCAGCTTTTGGTTTTGTTTCCAAATGCATGGAAAAAAATACCTAAAAGCAGAGTCTCTGAAAACTGAGTCACTGCTTAGTCTCTGAAAACTGCAGCAAAAGCAGGCAATGAAGCTTTTGCTGCTTGTAAATCTCAGTAAAATAAATGTCCTTTCTTTTCATCATACCACTATCTCACTTTGCAAACTATACAGCTATTTATGAGGGACCTTTTAAAATACAATCAGTAGATTCATAAACAAGCTGGATTTCAGGCATAATTTGGCCAAATGCAAACCTCATATCCCTCTCGTGCAGCACCTTTCTTTTTCAGCAGACCCCTTGCATTAGGCAAAATTTTTTGGTGGCATTGTCATCCATCTTACTATTTGGCCCTGTCAACTTGTATGCTCTGTATTGGATATCCTGTATTTGATACAGAGTATAGGATGTCTCAGAAGGAAGTCAACAAGTAAGCAGACATTTATAGACTCTCCCTTTATCTAGCACTCATAGCTGGAATTATCTAAATAACTCCTGCATTTATACAACCTGTTCCTATTCTGTAGTTTAATTCCTCTGCACATGTCTGTACAATATAACCCACCTCTGTACAGCCCCTTCAGTTTTACAAGTTCTATTTTTGGATGACTATTAGCAAATGCATTGATAATGGTGATTAAATAAGTAAGAATATCTCTTCAGTACTTACTACTAGGTACCAAGAAACTGGATTTTGTACAAATTGTTCTGGTTTATTCCAACAGGAAACTATTTCAGAATAAAGCACTCTGCTGGGTATCTGAATAGATCAATATTCAGACACTATGTCCCCTTTTCTCATTTCATGTCCATTTGAAAGATAGGAGAATTTGGTAGATTTTTGCCCAAATTCTTCTCCTCTTCCTGAGGATAAGACCATGTGAAGAGATTGATTAAGTGAAAAATAATTTTCTTAGATCACCGGATCTAGTTTTCTGTTATCTCTATTAGCCATGTCACACACATTTTTCCATAAAGAGACAAGTATCTAAGTTTATTTTTTACTCTTATCAGTGATCATCTACTGGTTAGGAACATTGGGCTCATTTTCCACTTGGAAATTATTCTTGTCCTTGTTTATTTCCAGTTGCTCCTGTATCAGCATTTAGGTCAGTTAAATGCAGTGGGGTCCTTTGGTTAGCTGCCAGAAAATGGGGTTTCCTTTCTTCAGATTCTCCTCTTCTTCTTACCCTTGTCCTTACTCCTCTTCAGAGAGGACAGATCATCCCAGCCATGTGCTGTGTTTTGGGTGGGACCTTGCCAGTGGCTCACAGAGGGTAAATCAGGCATTTCCAGTGTTTGCTGAAAGCACTCTGCCTGACCCAGCCCCAGGCCCCTTGCTGGCCTTCCCACAGTCCCATCTCAACCTGCTCGCCCTGCAGCTGCTTAGAATAACAGTCTTGTTCCTTCTTCCTTTGTTTCCAGCTGATGAACTCCAGCTTACAGCAGGAATTTTAGCTACTTAGTGACCTTGTAATTTTGACTTCTATAAATGTCATTATTTTTTTCTTATGTCGAGATTTAAGGTCATCCTTTTGCTCCTGTAGTGTTCCTACCTCCCAGCTGTTAGCACCAAGAACTCATCAGCATGTTTCTACTTTTTCTGCCAAACTCTAAGGTATTTCTGAGTCCCATATCCAGTAGCCAAGGAATTCAGTTCTTGTTTTTTCTACTACTGATTAGTTCCCCGCACCCCTTGCAATCTGCTGACTGGACATTTCCTTAGTTATCATATACAAATTAACACACAAAACTCCAGCCCTACTAGTCATTTCCAGTGAGGAAATGCTTAACCTAAGTTCAGGCAGATTGGAGCTATTTCACTCCCCTTTTATCAAAAATTAATTGAATCATGAGGGATACGCATTGGGTTAGACTGATGCAGTCTACTGTCAGGAGATGGCAAATCTATGCTGTGTTTTATGCTATTCCCCATCTAAATCCTTTCCTTTAATTATTCTTTTAGAATTATGGGATGAATATTGCCTAAGTTTCTAGTTTGACTGCATTCAGCATTTTGATATCATATTTGTCTACGGGAATTGGCATATTTTATCATCAAGTTAAGAATTACTGGATTCACTTGGAAACACAATAATGTTTAATTATTTGTAAGGTTTTCTGTGATGCAATATGTCCATTTGGGCACCTATTCTGCTGAATAAACTTCTTATTTGCTTTAAAGTACATTAAAAACTATAAGTGAGTGCCATTCTTCTGCAGTCATAATCTTGTTTTTCACATTGTCTTTTTTTGTTGTTAATCTGCTCTTTCATTTTTATCTGATCAGTCTAAAGAATGCCTGATTCTCTATACAAAGCAATATAAAGAGAAAACCTAGGAAAATTGTGCCTCACTGTTTTTACCATGATTCTTCATTCTACATCTGAGAAGGGAGTTTCCGCACTCATATTGCAATTCTTAAAATGTTTTTAATTTAGATAAGTACTCAAATATTAATCTACTCAAATGCATTCACACAAGCAAGCACAGATAAAAACATTAGGGGAAAAAGCCAGCCAAAGATGTGTGTGAATTAATTGTGAATCACACAGTACAGGAGTACATTTGTTTTGTTAATACCAGCACAGAAAGCCTTTCTCACTGCTGTTCTTACAAGCGTCCCTATAATCACCTGAAGTGTTTAGCTTCACACGTCAGAGAACCAGAGGATTTGACCTAGTTGCTAGATTTAAGAAAAGCAAGACATACAAAGGAAGAAGCTGGAGGTTTTCAAGACAAGATGTTGCCAGGGTTACAGGAATTTGCTCATGCAATCCTCTCCACCACACTTGAACTATTCCAGAACTGTTTCATGCGCCTGCACACTGAAATAAGTGCACACACCAAGGTCTTGAGAATGTCATTTATAGAAGAGGAGAAATACAAGAGGCTGTGTTCAGTGCTGTTTTCGGCTCATTTTGTTCCTTATTCCTTATCAAACCCAGTATTGTATGTCCAAAGAAAGGAATGAGGTGATCTTGGTTTGAGGAAGCTAATTGGGTGGTCAAGATGTTTTGGTACTATTTCCAGAATGACATCATTTGAGCAGAGTCTTAATATTGCATACTGGACTTCATGGTAGTACTGAAGAGTTTCAGGAAAATAAACCTACTTTTTAAGTGTGTATTGTTTCCTGTTTCACCTTATCAGCATCCAATCAAAATGAAGTATTTGTTACAAAACAGTTCACTGTAAAACTCCTTTAGAGACAGACAAATGTTAAGATTTAAACCTTGTGAACCAGGGGCTTCCCTGGCCCTGCCTGGGCTAACACCACAGGTCCCTGTCCCCTGTGGCATCCTTTGCTTATCAGCATCCTGGTCATTGTCAAGTCCCAGTCCTGCCTGTGCATGCATCTTGTGTGAACCTCCAACTCACATTGCAGCCGTGGCTCTGCTGCTGCCAGATGGATTCTGGACATGAGTCACTACCTTGCTTCCTCTGGGACTGTTGGTGGATCCTGCCACTGTCACCAACCCACCCCTGCTCTGACCCTGTGGGATAGTGCCCATTGCAGAGGACAAACTAAACCAGGGGCTGACAACTCTGTGCAAAGAAAGCTCAAGTCCTGTGGGAATTAAGATGAGAATGAGTTTTCCTCTCCATTTGGTTCTTCTAGAGAGCTCAGATTTTCCAGGATGGGGAGCAGTTCAACTGGGCACAGCCTGTCTGAAGCCTGCCTGGTACAGCTCTTCTGTTGAACTGTCCTTTGAGCAAGAAGAATTGTGGTAGCAAGCCAGTGGAGAGGTTTCCTCTGCCTGGGAAGGTTCTTCTCTTACAACCACCTATTCTACTATTACAACCACCACACCACAGCAGCTATCAATAGTGCCTCCAAGCTTCCCAGGGCATCCACAAGGCCCACAAGAAGACAGCAGTATGTGAGCCTTGATTTCATCTCTGAAATATCCAAGCAGGTCTCTGAAGGCTGATTGCTGTGATTCTTGCCATACCACAGGGTGTTAGAAACTAACCTCAGTCTCTCTTGGTACCCCATAAAGCATCCCTTTCTCCTGATTGTGCTTCTAGTTCTAGCCTTTGCTTTGTTTTTTGTCACTAATTATCTAATTGATTGATGCAGAAGGCTGTAAGGACAGGTTGCTTTTGGCATCAAGCAACTTTTTAAAAAACACTTGCACTAAGGAAAGCTGGAGATGTGGTTTGTCTGAGGCCCATATGGACAGAACCAAAAGACCTGTTAGACCCACTGGTAAGGCTGAGACCAGAATGATCTCGTGTTCTGTATGGTCATTAAGAAAATGCACCTCAGCAAAGGGTTAACATTCCTTGAGCATGTGTTGCCTGGGTTTTTGTGAGAACACTTAGTGCACTACCCAGCACACCTTAAGCTTTGAAGGACTCACACAGAAAGGGCACAGAAACGGGTTCAGCCTGCTGCAGGCACCCTGCCACTGTGACTGAATTGTGGTGTTACACAAGTGCCATCCCAGCAGTCCTGGTGCTGTCCAGGCATGTACACCCAAATGGAATGCAGTGCTCAGAACAGGCACACAGCCTCGCCTCACATCACAGCACACAGCCCAGCCCAGATGCCTTTTGCACAACCTGGGCCCAGAGCCCCTGAATTCCTGACTCCACAACAACTCCTGGTGCTCAGCAGCAGAGCAGAAGGCAGAACTCGAGCTGGGCATTCAGCACCTGCCCCTAAAGGCAGCTCCCCTGGTTCCCAGCCCAGCCTTACTACAGAGCACGGTTCCTGTAGGGCATAGAGGAGGGTTTCTGAATCCCTGGAGGAGGAGGAGGAGAAGATGAGCTCAAAAATTATGCTGGAGTGAAGAACTGGGGCAGGATAACTCATTGTATGACCTTAAATTGCAGTGTTCACTGTGGAGACACATCACAGGCTCGTCACCTCTCCTTTGTTCCTGTTCCAGCTGAGCACTCAATGTTCCAATTCTCTCCCAATCAGCATCACCCTTTGTGAGCAACACAGAAAGTTTCCCATTTTCTAGATACATCAAAATAATGCCTTGATTGAATCTCCTCCCTGTAGAGAAGCAGAGGGAGAAAGACACCTTCTTCCTTCTCTGCCCCTGTACTAAGAGCCCTTTAGTGCAGCCTTATAAAAATTACTCAGAAAAAAATCTAGCTCACTGCCTTCAGAACTGAAAAACAGGACAATCGGGAATGGCATAAAATCTATGCTGTCACCGCTTTAAAATGCCTTCTAACAGACAGCTCTTAAACCAAGCATCAGAACAGAGGCATGTCCAGGCAGAGAATGACTTAAGATACAGTGTGACGAGTTTACAAAACCTAGGCCCCTCAATCTCATTTATTCTGAAGTTTATCTCCATAGTCTTGGACTCACTGAGTAACTGTGAACACTCACTGAAGACAGATTGTCCTCTTAAAATGAGGATCTAGCACTGTGTGATACTCAGCACTAGTAGAGCCATAGCTAAAATACCCTAGCTGGATAGAGACAATATATGGCTGCTAGACAATAAAAGTATTTCTGCAAGCAGTTCCTATTGGAACTGAAAAAAAACATATGGAAAATCATGCAATCTGGTTACTTAAATGCTTGGCTTGGCTACTGCAAAGAGACAATTTCAGATATAAAAAGACAGTATCAGTTTGTGGGAACTTTATTCCATGGTCTGATGGTCTTTGGGGCAGCATGAGAGAACCCGTTCAGGGAACAAGGAAACAGGCAAGTAATCAGTGATCCTGACAAATGGCATAGCCATTTATTCTAATCAACTAAATTTAATTACTGGAGTCAGAAAAACTGTCTTTCTACAACCAGCCAACAAAATCAATACCAAGGATTAGTCATAGCAAATTCAGTAGTGCAGCCTGTTAGGAAAGTGGCTGGACATTTCATACTAGAAAACCTGCTTTTGAGCTAATTATTCCTTACACAATTTCATCTGTCTGAACTGAAATTGTCCATATGTGATATCTAATTTTGACTAATTTTTCCAGAAAATTTTAGCAAGAAGAGTACAATCATTTCCAAGAATCAAAGCAGGGAGCAGGATACTGCTTAGCCATGTAACTTCCCAGGGCCTTCATTTCCACCTTCTTACCCTTTGCTTCAGAGGAGGGACTTAAAATGCAGTAGAAAGTGGAAGCTAGCATCAGAAACAAGAACTGTGTTTCCCATAGGGTCTAGATAAACTCAGCTAGGCTTCACAGTCTTTAGACACTCCACAGATGCTCTGGAGAGTTTGGAAGCTGAACTGCCCAGAGGTGCAGCCTGCCCTGAGGACAGTGCACCCATTTCCCTCACTGACACAATCCAGGAAACCTCTCAACATGCACTGGAAACTCCCCTGAACAGCTGCTCTAAGTCATTTGGGACCTACCTGGGATAAACAAAGAATTTGTACTTAATTGTACCTTCAGTGGCACTCAAGCAACCCAAGGGAGGGACCAGCTCTTTATGAATAAGGATGCAAATTAAAACAACTGTTTTAAGAAATAAAAAGATTGGCCAGGTACAGCAGAGTCAGACCCAGGCCTAGGACAGGAAGAAGAGAAGGCTGGGGCAGAAGAGCCAAAGGACCAAAAGCTCAAGAACTGGGGCCATGGGAATCTCATGAGGCTCAACAGGGCCAAGCAAGGTGCTGCACCTGGGTCAGGGCAATCACCATTATGCAAAGAAAAGCTGGACATGAGCTGGCAAAGTGCCCTTGCAGGCCAGAAAGCCACCTGTATCCCAGGCTACATCAAACAGTGTGTGACCAGCAGGGCAAGGGAGGGGCTTCTGTCCCTCTACTCTGCTCTCATGAGTATTCCCCACATGGAATACTGCATCCAGATCTGGGGTCCCTGGTATAGGAACAACATCAGCTTCCCAGAGAGAGTCCAAAGGAGGCCTTGAAGATGATCAGAGCACTGGAGCACCTCTCCCATGAAGACAGGCTGAGAGAGCTGGGGTTGTTCAGCCTTGAGAGAAAGTTCTGGGGTGACATTATAGCATCTTCCTAAAGGGAAAGGTACCTAAAGGGGGCTACAAGAGCCTGGGAGGAACTTTTTACAAGGACATATGGTGATAGGACAAGGTGTAATGGCTTTAAACTGAATGAGGAAAGGTTCTGATTAGATATTAGGAAGAAATTCTTGGCTGTGAAGGTGGTGAGGCACTGGAACAGGTTGCCCAGAGAGACAGAGGATGCCCCATCCCTGGAAACATTCAAGGTCAGGCTGAACAGGGCTCTGAGCAACCTGATTTAGTTAAAGATGTCCCTGCTCACTACAGAGGAGTTTGGTCTAGATGACCTTTAAAGGTCCCTCTCAACTCAAACCATTCTATGATTTTTTGTTGAGACAAACACCCAAGTGGTGGCTCAAGTCCATAATCTGTGGAGGTTCTCACACATATCAGTGTCCTCTCCAAGGTGGTTTCATGTGGACAAAATTCCCTGGGTGCAAGCCAGACAGAAACTCCAATGCAGTCCAAGAGGTTCCTCAGGGCAATGAGGAACACCAGGACAAGGGGAAGAACAGGGACTGGATGGAAGCAGAGGATATGGCACATCACTAGGCAGGAGAAAACACTGCTGTGAGTGACAGAAAAAAGATTAATATTTCTTATAAGAGCAAAATTCCAATCAATACATATTAAAATGTCAGTGAGGCAAAATAAACACACTAATTGTTATTAATCCTCTTCTCCTCTAGCATGTGTGCTGACTATTCCTGGCCCACGACAGAAGAGGCAACCAATCTTTATCCAACCAGGCAAAGTAGCCATCAATAACTCTGTCACCACAATGCCTAAGGGAATTCTCTCCTAACCCATTTAAGTCCCAGTGAGCTTAGGAGTAGCTGTCAGAGCAGACCTTGGCATTCTTTCTAATAATCTTTTCAGAACACTGGGGAAGAAATAAAACTGAACATTTTATTATCTGGCTTGCTGTGGGTTTGGGCTTGTTTGTTTTTTCATTTCTTACTTGAGAAATCCAGCCTTTCAAGGACTGTCTTCACAATGTTTCTACTCATTTCCTTGGGTGGGGTCTGCAAAGGGAAATATAACCATGGTCATACATGTTCTACAGAAATGACTATTTAACTGTTTTTTATCATTTCCCTGCTGGAAAGGAACACTTCTCCATCCAAATGAGGAGAACTGATTGGAGTTGTTTTTAATCAGTCCTGTACCAGCTGCTATGTTGATTTAATAATCATTAGAAGACAATTTAACCTGCTCTGGCTTACTTTACCCTGAGGTGGACAAAAAGACCTTGTATTTGCTCCACCTGGGGGAGCAGTGCCGCCTGAAATCATCACAGGTATTCCAGCAGGAGTGATCTGTCTCCAGCCTCAGCTTATGTTGTGCAAATGTTTAGCACAAGTTTATGTCCCAGAGCATCTGTTTGATGCCAAAATTTAGTCCTACTGATACAAAAAAAAAAAAAAAAAAAAAAAAAAAAAAAAAAA
>VXAC01002052.1:567554-670460 GCA_013399225.1 Rhipidura dahli
AAAAAAAAAAAGAAAAGAAAAAAGAAAAAAAAAAAGAAAGGAAACAAAACAGGTGCTGCTGTGTTTCAGTAGTTGTCAAACATTTGGGCTGGACATGTTGGGTGGCATACAAACATCAAACGATCAACAAAGTGATCCCTGGTCTTTATTCACATTAGGGTTCCCTGCAGTATCTGTCTGTTATGGGAGAAGGCCATTGCCTGTTTCTCCTCTCCTGTGGATCCAAATTCTGAAAACGCATGAAAAAAAAAACCAGCAAAAGCAATTCAAACATTAATTAAATCATGCTTTGTAAAAAAAGTGACATAAATTTGCATGGACAAAAAAGGCCAGACAGAGAAAGCATTAGAATGTGGCACACAGACAGGCAACTCTCTCTTTTAGTTTCATCTCAAAATAATTTAGCTTTAGTGTTCTTAAAAAACAGGTGTCATTGTAGAATATGGAATCAGACATGCAGAGCTGTGACTGATGAGAAGCTCAGACAGCAGTCCAACCTGGCATTTCTGCTATTTTGCTTCATCAGACAGAGCCCCTGATGTATCTGCTACTTGTCTGTAGCAGTCATGACGACAGGCAGTGCAAGTACTGCACCATCTCCCTTCAGCCTCCCTGTCTGCACCGGTGGGAAAAGAGCCATGAAAGCAACTGCAGACACACTTAATTCTTAGAATCTCAATTCATTCTTCACAAAATAGGTTGCAAACCTGAAATCTTGTTTCAGTCTATGCTAGCTATCAGATAACCTGATTTTTTTCAGGGCAGGTTTTTAGCTGACTCACATCTTGGGGAAAAGCCGTGGTGCAAGGACTGTTCCACAGCCACGTTTAGGAAACTGTTGCTGTGATTCCAGACATAGCAAAGGACTAATCCCATTTCAGGCAAGGATAAGGAGAGGGAGGGGAGAAGAGAAACTCACTTTCCTCTCTTCATCTCAAATTGCAGCATTTAATGGTGTCAGCAGTGAAGTGGTCAAGTCTGGCTCATAAATTGTTCCCTCACATAAATTGTTCCATGGCAAAGAAGGAAATTCAGGAGATTAAAGCCCAGGTGGGCATCACACCCGTGATTCTCTTCCCTTGGCATGCACTTGTGGCCTTAGAGAGTGTAGGGATCATCTTAAGGAAACTACAGCAAGCAATAACTATTCACATCGTAGTGAGTAACTTTTCCCCTGCACTAGTTCATTTTTGATTTGCTGCCAATTTTTTTTTTTGTATTTGGAGCATTGCTACAACACTTTGATACAAGAAAATATTCACTTATGGGAGCTAGTAATTATGTATTGCAGAGATCACAAGGAGAAAAGAAAGAAATGAAAGAAATGATAAAACATTGGCTGTGTCATAGCCCATTGCCTTGATGCCTTCAAATTCTCCGCGGCTTTCATCTCTTTTTTTTTACTTTCTGCAACTCATCTCTGTGTGGCCTCCTATGGTTCCTGATCCCTTCCATCCAAAAGGCGTATGTTAAACCTCAGAACTGTTGGGCTTTTCCCCAATAAACAATAGTCAAAAAAAAAAAAGAACAGAAAAATATGACAAATCAACAACTTTTTAAAGTTGCTGCATAACCTTACCCTCTGGCTTATCTTACTTCCAGCTCCAAACATCTCTTATTCATGAGAGAATCAAATAGGGAATATTTTTTGTTTTCATACAATGTGTCCTCCCAGTCTTATTCCAACACGTATTTGTTGTCATCCTTGTAGAAATAAAAAAATGCAGCTGTTCATTATAAGAACATGAAGCTTTAGGAGAAAAAAGCCTCATGGGGCTCAAATGTCTCTGTTCCCTTTAGCCCCAGTCTCTCCCTGTGATCCTTGGGATGAGAATACAGACCGTATGAATCTTTGAAGGACACTATGATCTTATCTTGTCAAACCCCAGGTGGCTACACTGCTCCCCAACTCATGCCATAAGGAGTCCTTCCTTGCAGCTGCCCTGATGCACAGATGCTTGACTCTCTGCACAGGACGGGTTTGCTGGTGACAGGACAGACTTGTGTGCTCTGTGCCCCACCCCCTGAAAGCCACCAAATGAATCCAGAGCAAGGATTTGGATATTTAAGCAGCACACGCTCTCCAGCCCTGAGCCCTGTGAATAATGACAAATACCAAAGCTCTCACAGCCTCATACCTTTGTCATCATGAGCTATTTCACTGTGATAAACTGCACTGGTGCTTCTGTGTCGCTCATGGCCAAAGTCAGCCTTGATCTAAGGACCCAGTAATTCTTTTGGTGACACTTATGCCTAGATTTTCACAGTGTGCTAAAGTCTTTGTAATATCTGGTTCCATTTATATCAAAGAGGAGATCTGGCCTCTTAATGGGTGTATCATAGTGAGACTAGAGAAAGTCTAATGAAATCCATGCTGGGATATTTCATTATCTTGCAGGCAATAAAGCCATCAAAACAAAGCCATTCATTATCTTTCCTATTAGGGAAGAAAACAAGTGATCTATATCATTTAGATTATCTCGTTGTTCTCCCTGTTCAAAAATGATAGCAGTATAATGAACATTAAAAAAAGCAATGTATATTATTCACTTGTTTCTTTCTACAGTAAGAAAGCAATGCCTTAGGAGGAAGAATAAGCTTGAGGGCTCAGCTGTATAAAAATTGCCTATTTTACAGCTCATTGCATTGTTAAGTAACATTACAGTGTAATTTGGCCTTTGGGATATAGTTTTACATAGGGTAGACTAGCACTTGCAAATTTTTTTAAAATATTCTTTTCCCCCTAAATATGTTACACATAACCAAATTCAATATTTGGATTTTTCAAATCTGCACTAAGTGGAAATGACTATGAGCATACATGACAGTAGGCTGCTTCTGGACTCCAATTCAGAAAACATAATTGTTTCTAAAGTGATATATTAAACACTTCAGAATTGCTCATCTCTACTGTCTATCTTTTTAAAACAGATTATAGGGTCTTTATGATAAGAGCTCTGTCACACTGACATGCCATAAGGCTGTGATTGTAGCAAGAGATTTGGGATGTTAAAAAATTACAATTATTATAATAATTGTAGTCCTCATAAAAAAAAAATATTTCTGTGACTGCAGCATTTTCCCCAATCCTGTTCTCAGTTTCACTGAGAAAAAGTTCTCACAACTTTCAGGAAATTTTCAAACAAGTGCAACACAGAAACATGAATATCAGAAATGTTAAATTCCTCCAAACTTTGTGGAAATAGGCTATAAATACCAGGATAAAAGGCAGTTACTACTGCCAAAAGACACCAGAGAGTCAGGCAAGTGCATTGGCTACACTGCTACCAAAGCAAGCCTTGGTAGGAGCACTTCTGGCCACAGGCAACTGCTCTGGGGCTTACCCCTCATCTCTGATGGCAACCAGAATGCTTAAACAGGCATTTAATGTGCTCCAAAACACACATCTTCCACAGCTGTCTAGAACACTGGGGACAATAAAAATAAGACCTCAGCTGCAGAATTGCCATTGGCAGCATGGGAAAGACAGTCAGTACAGACACTGTCTGTAATGAAGATTACACTGGAAGTAGACCAAGGCAACAGTGAGGTAGGTTTAGCCAGTATTTGAATTTAACAAGGCTAGAATTTTACTTCTAGGGAATGCCTTTTCACAGTTTCCATGGCATTTTTTCCATCAATTATTTCAATTAAGCCAAAATGAGATTCTGGTCTTCTTGGCTGTGGGAAGTAAACCAAAGCCAAACTATATTGCTTAGAGGCAGTAACTGAAATCAACTGGAAATTCAGAAGAATGCATCATTATATTGCCCATTTCTAGATGACTAACAAAAACAGCATATAGAAGAGCAGAATCATATCTTTTACTTTCAGACTGAACTCTCCTACAAAAAAAAGCTAAAACCCCTGTTGGTAGTAAGGACAACCAGACTGTGTGAAAGCAAAAATGTTCCACATTCCCCCTAATAAGAAATTGCTCTACAAAGGATATGACCAACACACATCATTTTTTAAAAAGCTCACTTGCAATAAGATTTTTATATTTAGTAGAAGAAATTAAAACTAGGAAGAAAATAGTGGTATTTCATCTCACAAGGGGAGGGGAAAATCTGGGTTTTGTCCTGGGATTCAATTCTTAATAAACAAATGCATTATGAAATAATTATTAATTCAGGCAACTAAAATGCTTATCCTGTGGTAGCACCTCAATCCTGTGTTACAGATTCACTGTAATATACAAACCTTTAATTGTAAGTTGGCAGTAGAAGGTCCTTCATGGTAATTTAGCTTTGAAGCAATTAAGTTCTTAATGCCACTGTAGAATATATTTTCTCTACCATTTTCAGTTTAGCTGAAAGGAGAAGGTCAAATGTTGCCTTTGGGTACCTGAAGCTGGAAGTAAGAAATGGGGTTAAAAAACCCTCTTTCTTGGACTTCTGGAGGGTGGACTTTGGCTTGTTCAAGGCACTGGTTCAGAGAGGCCCTTGGGAAACAGCCCTTAGGGGTCCATGGAGGCTGGACATACTTTAAGTGAGGAAATCTTACAGGCACAGGAGCAGCTCATCCCTAGGTGCTGAAAAATAAGCCAGTGGGGAAGACTAGTCTGGCTAAACAGGAAGCTTTCCCTTGAACTCAGGGGGGAAAAAAGAGAGTTTCTGGTATTTGGAAGAAGGGCCAGGCAATACAGGCAGAGCACAAGGATGTTGTTAGGTCACGTAGAGAGAAAATAACAAAGGGAAAAGCTCAGCTAGAACTCAATCTAACCACTGCTGTGAAAGATAATAAAAAGTGGTTTCATAAATACATTTGACAACATAAGGAGGCCTAAGGAAAATCTGCATCTTTTGTTGGATATGGAGGCGAACACTGTAACCAAGGGCAAGAAAAAAGGCTGAGATGGAAAGGCTGGAAAATGCTTTTGCCTCAGTCTTCAGCATAAAGACTGTCACCTGGGGCCTGCTTAGCCCCAGGGCAACCAGCCCTATGAGCTGCTGGACAAGGATGGGGAGCAGGACAGACCCATTGCAATCCAGAGGAAGCAGCTGGTGACCGGCTGTGCCACTTCGATGCTCCCAGGTCTGTGGGGACAGATGGGATCCAAGGAACTCAGGCCTGTCAGGCTGCCCTCGGTGCTGGAAAGGTCAATGGAACAGCTCACCTTGAGTGCCTCATGTGGCACACACAGGTCAGCCAGAGGATTTAGGAGAGGCAGCTCCTGCTTGACCAAGCTGAGCTCCTTTCATGACAAGGTGACCTGCCTGGCAGGCGAGGGAAAGGCTGTGGATGCGTCTACCTGGACATCAGTACAGCCTTTTTATGTCTCCCACAGCATTTTTCTGGAGAAGTGGCAGCCCATGGTTTGGACAGGTGCACTCCTTGCTGGGTTGAGAACAGGCTGGGCCCAGGGAGTGGCAGTGAATGGAGAAACATCCAGCTGGCAGCCAGGCACCAGTGGGGTCCCTCAAGGCTCATTATTGGGGCCAGTCCTATTTAACACCCTTATCAATGCTCTGCACAAGGAAATCAAGTGCACCCTCAGGCAGTCTGTAGGTGATACTAAGTTGTGCAGGAGGGATTGTTTATCTGCCAGAGTGTAGGAAGGCTCTGCAGAGGGATCTGGATTTTTGGGGTGAAGTAGTGTTATTAGATCAAGATATATTGCTGGGAAAAACAAACTAAATTTCAGGTACACAAGCTCTCCTTCAGATGACCCAAAAGCTTGTCAAAACATTTCCAAATAAATATTCCCATTTCATGAATACAGTTACATCTGCCATCAAGTTTGCTTCTCCTCTAACTTCACAGTCAAAGTGTTAGCCCATGTGCAAAGAGTCAACACAGCAGAGGGTATTAGTTCAGACAGCAGCAGACACTCATTCTTTTATCAGATTCATGTTCCTGAACACTACAGCAAATATCAGAATTTTTAAGCCTGTACAGTAGGAACAAAAAATGAAATAAATTAGCAGCCTTGTAAATTAGGGCTCCTTACAGTTAAAGAACAAAACAGACTGAGTAACAGTCTTTTATTTTTTTTACACACTCACCTATTCTTCTCACACAATAAGATGACCAACAGATGTTGAACAAATCATCTTGGAAAAAACAGCTTCAGAGGACTGACACTGTCACGTTTTATTTTGTACCTAGATTTTTACTTTGCACAGTCATATTTTAAGCTATGATCTTGGTTGAACTTTTACATTTGCAGCACTGCAACATTAAATATAAAAAGCACATAAGCATGAACTTTGTGTGATTCCTCCCTAGTAATATTTCTGTCAAAAGTCTCAAATAAAACAATCCCAGTTCTTCTACACACTTCCCAAATTAACAAGCAATCATGTCTTTGTTCCCCAGTGAACTCAGAGCTGCATTACTCCAAGTAAAGAGTATATCATTATATGTATAATCTCATTCCTAATTCACTTAGTTATGTGAGTAGCACAATCTCCTACTTCATGCCCCTCAGGAGGTCGGATTCTCTCCTGCTCACAATGTTACACTGCTCTCTAACTTCATGTCGTTAGAGGAGAGATCTGTATCTACCATGAGTTGGAGAGAAACCTTTGTTAGTCAAAACCTTTCTTTCTTAAAGCTTATGTAAAACTGAGGAGAAATTCTCAAGAGGGGTATCCCTGTAAATTTGTAAACAAAAGTCTAGCAGTAAGATAACATACACAGAAAAATCTTTAAATTTTGAACATGCTTTATATTCAACTATACACTAGCACTGACCAAACTGTAAAAGATGGCATATTATGCTCCCAAGACTAAACACAGGGAAAGTACATTAGCCAGCCACAAGCCTTAGAAGTCAATGTTTTGACTGCTCAAAATTTTGGATGCCTTCTCAATTTCTCAAACCTAGAGACTCAACCAAGGCATATTATTAGGCAGCTATGTCAAGAAGAGTTCAAGCTCTTCCAGGCTTTGGAACTATGCTGAGAATAGTTTTCTTTTATGTGTGCAAGCTTCCTTCTGTCCCTTTTTGGAATAAACTAAATTAAAATCCCGGGTAGGATAGATGATGAGTAGCATATCCAGCAGAGGAAAAGATAATAAGCTAGTGCCTGAGTCTGGCACTAGCTGGCACAGGCTCTCACAAGCCAGCAGGGACAATAACTGGATGGACAAAGTAATGATACAGCAACTTCCATCCATAGGAGAGAAAAAAGAGGGGAGGTGCTGTCACTCCTTCCTGTTCAGTCTGTGCCACCCCAGAGAACAGGGTTCAAGACTTACTTGCCCAAAAGGAGAAAGCCTCTTTGTTATGGCACTGGTTTAACAAATGGGAGTCCTGTGCTCTGGCTCCTTTTCCAATTACAGTTTCTGCCTTTTGTTCAGTATCTACTTAAAATTCATACACAGTCTTAAGACATGGGCTTGGGTGCTCACTCCCTGCCTCCCTCCCAAGGAACCTCTTATTTCCCCACCTGCAGAATCATATCTTGGCTGTTTCTCCAACACAGGACCAGTGAGGATTTTGGCAATGAACACTGGTACTGAGAACTGGCTTTAACCTTGTGGAGTGGGCAGCCCCCAGAGAAGAGGGGGCCTGGCTGCTTCTGAAACTCAGGAAGAAATTTGTCGTGCCTCGTGCATCCTAGGGGAGTGCTCTGGGAAATGGATTATTATTTGTTGAGGGAGGGAGGCACTACACAATAACTCATGACAACAGATTCTGCTGCTGCTGCTGCTGTGTCTTGTGTGGAGCTGGTCCCAGCAAGGGCAGTCAGAGATGTTTGCCCAAGCACCCACCCTGGGGACACACAGGGACAGGCCCCTGGCTGGCTTCAACAAGAAAAGGTTGCTAAATTCAAGGCTTTGACTAGCATGAAAATGGGTTTGAGGACCAAGAGAAGAATGAATTATGTACCCTGGGGAAATGCAGGCTGTCCAAGGCTGAGACTGCTCAGCTGAGCCCCCAAAACCAAGGGAGACACATACACCTAGCTGATTAGTAACAATGAGCTGACAGTAGGGACTGATTCCCAGTTTACCACCTACACATCAGGAATACAATCATCTCACCAAATGTATGTATCTCAGACATTTGGGCCAGGCTCTTTGTTAAGGTTCATGCCAAGAAAAAAACAATATCCACAGGTGATTCATCTGATCTGCTAAGGATGACTGAAAAGTTCCTGGTTTGTCTGCTGAGCACAAAAGGAGCCTGTGGTGAGTAGCTGATATATAGGCATCAATATTTAGCCGTGCAGGTGCTTATGTAAGCACGGCCCACCAGGACTGTCTGTGATGCTGCATCTTGCAGTGTCCCATTACTCAAGTGGGACACTTACCAAGCTCAAAGAGGACCCAAGTGAGCTGACTCCAGGACTGAGCTGCCTGCTTTCTGGTTTTACGCATCCCCAGCAACCAGGCATGGTGCCTGTGTGGAAGCTTGAGGAAGCTTTCAACAACAGTAACAACAACAACAACAACACAAAACAAAACAAAACCAAAATAAAGCTGATAGGAAGGAGAACACAACACCCAAACAGGATAGGAAACCTTTCTGGGTATCACAGGAACACACCATGGTTTGAAAGCTTTCTATTGGCACACACTCACTTGAAGTACATCAGAGGCATCTGTGGCAGCGTTCTTCCCTTGGGTGGGTTCAGAACTGAATCACACCAGGTTTTGGAATGAACCTTCAAATTTTATCTCCTCTGAAAGGATCTGATGTCTGGTGCACAACAATTGCTGTGGGAAATCAATCACACGTAGTAAGAGGGTTTGCTCCACAACTGGACTATTTCTCCAAATAGCAAATCTATACTTAGGCAATGAGGAGCATGTTCCAAATGTAGCAGAAGCGATACTCAAACAAAAAGACACCTAAAGTCATATTTTTATTGCTCTGATTGACTCTGTGGAATCAGGGGTTTATTGAAGCTGCTATTGGATGAGGGTATGTTACACAGAAGCTCAGATCAAACTATCCTAACTATTCCTTTAAATATATGGAGTCTTGGATTATGCTTTAATCCAAGACTTGGGTCAGTTCTTAGGTTATCCAACTGTGCTACTGTTAACTTCTCTAGCATCTTCCAACTGTTAACTGCCTTAAATTATTAACTTAGAGTCCATTGAAGCAGAAAAGATAGCCTTACCTTTCCAGGAGCATTCCTGAAACACAGAATGTTGTGCACACTTCAGGAAAAGCTGGTTTTCTAGGCTTTGATCCAAATTTGTGAGAGCATGTTACCAGAAGTCCAATAAGGCAACCAATTTCTCAAAATAAATTAGGATGTTACAAGCAGAGAAAATATTCCATATACAAACAAATCATCAAAGTGTAAAGATTAAAGTACACAATTTTTGCAAGATGAAAGACATTTTAATAGACTGTATTCTAGCAGTACGTCAGCTAAGTCACAGCAGGATGTCAAATCCTGCAACCCATGAGGTATTTTAAAGAGCAAGAAACCAGACAGTACTGAAGATGACTTACTTTTATATGAATAAAGAAAAATAGAACTGGTCGATTTCTGTGTTTTAATGAAAAGTTAATTCACATTAAAAAAAAAAAAGGTTAAAAAATGTTTAAAATGTTTGCAGATAAAATCAAGACAATCAACCAGAGATTGGAAAATCGGCATTTCTGGAAATGCAATTCAGAGGGAATTTCCAACTCTATGAGGCAACATAGATATTTTCTTTGGACATCTAATAGCCACGGATAGAAAGATTCTGAATCATTTTAGGGGAGCTATACAAATATGAGCCTGCTACATAGTAGAACACATGTAGACTCTTTTCATATAATAATTTTAGATGAGTTCTTAATTCATTTCACCCTGTTAGCACATGGTAGTTACCAACTCAGACACAACTGAATACCTGAAAAATCTAGACAGTACCCAATAAAGGGACAAATATCCAAGATACTAAGTTCATTGCCATCAAAAATACCAAGGCTGCTACCTGGGAAACTGTGAGAAATCCTTGAACAAAGTACCAACCAGTGAGGACAGGGTGAAGTGGTAAGAGGAAGAGTTTGTCTGGAAGTTATCACAAAGCTAAGAGCTTCCAATTCACTATGCCAGCAGGGAAAAGCAAGCACTGTATGGGATGAGATGCCGAGGCACAGAAATACACAACTCCCATGCAGACGTCCCAGGGAAGAAGATTCCTTCTACTTGTGTGCAAGGATGAGGGGTTATTCAGCCCCAGGCACATAAACAAGTGTATCATTTGTTTCCTCTCCCTGCCAGGTTGCAGTGAGTTTCTGCAGGATGCTGGAAGAGGCCACATGTTCTTCCAAGGGCAATGCTATTCTGACTCCCCCTTGCTCCACCTCGCTCCCCCTCTCAGCAGATTTTGGTCACCTCACATATGCAAACAGTGAATTTGTGGGGAATGAGCTTCAGCCAGCCCCACCCAGGTTTGCACAGCTGCTCTTCACTTCTGTGCTGATCTGGCTTCGCTGCCAGCTCAGAAGTTCTCTAGGCCGGAATCACACTCCTACTGTCATTGATATACACAGAGTTTGGGGAGAAACTTTCATTTGTATTGCCATGGCAGCTGTAACACATCTCTCACAAGGAGGCTAGCTCAGGTTGGTAAGTCACTTGTTGCTTTTGCACTTGACTTTCCCTTATCTCCTCCACATCCTTTTGGGCAGCAAGTCCCTGCCCTTGGAATGGTTGACAATCTGCTTTTTCTTTCCCGAAAACTTCCTTTAGCTTGGGGCTGCAATTCCTGCTTACACAGGTTCTTACAGAGAACTCAACCTCTACTTTTAAGGTATTGATAAAAACCTCCAGTGTCTTCCTGGCAAGGCAGGGCTTACATGCCTCTAGAGGATTTCAGGAGAAGTATGCCAGAGTCCCATGAACCTCGGGTCACAGTAAGCCTTCTTTAGTACTACTCTGAATCAGCAGTCACACCCTGATACTAATACAGCTTCAGAAAAACAGCAACCTAATGCAGAATCTGGCCCACCTTCCCACAAGAACTCCCTGGTGAGGAATAGTCTGTTTGGTCAAGCAAATCCTCCTCATTAGATCCAACTTCTGCAGGCATTACACACTAGCACGTGAAGGTTATCTCTCTGAGCAGGTAAATAAGGGAAACAGGAGTGGATGCATGCAAAGGATCCAAAAGGATCTGAGGTCTGGTGCCAACAACTGCTGTGGGAAATCAATCACATGTAGTAAGAGGGTTTGCTCCAAAACTGCACTATTTCTCCAAATTGCAAATCTATGCTTAGGCAATGAGGAGCATGTTCCAAAGGTAGCAAAAGCGAAATTCAAACAAAAAGAAACCTCAGCTTCAGGGTAGGACTTGTTAAGTCTGTTAGGCAGGTGCTGAAGGACCCCACCTGTAGAGCTGACACAGGAACCCATGCTGCCAAGATGCAATACTCGACTGGAGATACTCAGTTTCTCACAGACAATAAAACTGGGACATGACTAAATGATGAATTCTCTCCTTAACACCACGGCTCACAACTGGCACCATGATTCTTTAGTAGGTACCCAAACACATCC
Source organism: Rhipidura dahli (assembly GCA_013399225.1). Classification (NCBI taxonomy): domain Eukaryota; kingdom Metazoa; phylum Chordata; class Aves; order Passeriformes; family Rhipiduridae; genus Rhipidura; species Rhipidura dahli. The sequence continues at coordinate 579,017 of VXAC01002052.1, forward strand.
AAATAACACCATTTATTGAAAATGTTTTGAAAATACATTTGCACATTACAGACAATCTTAGGAAATTCTTCACTTTTCACAAAGCAGCAGCCAGTGTCTCTCACTGGGGAAGACATACAGTGACACCAATTCTGCTGTCAGCATTTCTAAGGCACATATTCACAAACTACCTTCGGAAAGTGCTGCCGTAAAAACACATTTTCTGTTTCATTAACGTTAAAGCTTCTTTTAGTGAAGAGACAAATTTGCTGTGTAACCTGAGATTTTTGAGAGCAATGCACAGCTCTCAAAGTTGCTATTTTACAAAGCTGTAATAAGGAACATGGTGGTTTTTATTTATGTGCAGATACTGGCTTTTGATGACTTAAAGAAGCCACTTCGCCCAAAACCAAAATGAAACACAACACTCAAAATTCAGAATTTTTCTTTATAGGAAAGTGTGTTCCAAGCATCTGGAGCCCATCAGTTACACAGCTCAGGTTCAGCTTCTGTGACACATTTGATGATGCCCCACTGCTAATGGGATCCAGCCTTACACCCAGAACAGCACCTCTCACCTTCCTCTTCTGTTCCAGTGATTGAGGCTCCAGCCCTGGCTTTGCAGGGCTGCCTGCAGCTGTGATGCAGCAGAATAACCTGTGATTTCCAAATGAAAATACATCATTCCAACCTACAGGGGAATAAATGCCATGACGATGGAGTGGTCACAGGAAGCAGGAAAACAAGGCTGAACCTTACTTTATTTGCTTCATACTTATTTACTGCAATTAACTGAGTGTGGCACAGCTGGAGCCCAGATAACACCCCAGGTTTATGACTGGTTTTCCTACAACTTTCACACAAGTGTTCAAACTGGAGTTTAATATATGAATGTATTTACTTTCTCTCTTACAAAACCACCTTCTAATATCACTTCTGTAATTTTGTAGGTCAGAATTATGTTCAGTATTATCAGACTTCCAGGAGAAATAGAGTAAATGAATTTATGTGAAATCAAATCGTTTATCAAAACAAAGTGAAGAAATTTGTATCCAGCATTAATTATTATAATCACCAAGAGCTAAAATACAGCAATCATTTTTCATTTGTACATATTGAACAGCAAAAAAAGTAAAAAAAAATATATACAAGTTTAATAGGGAAAAAAACCTGAAACAGTTTTCTACTGCTCAAGAATAAGAAAATTTTCCCTTAAATATTTTAGTGCATTCCCCCTCATTCCCAAGAACTAATGCATTTTGTGTTCCTGGTCTAAGGCAAACTGAAACCAGTCAAATCTTCCTTCAAATCAAGAACAGCTGTGAACCAGAGAATTGATACATATTCACCTGAGATCACTCTGAAATATAGGACAAGATGAATGATGATTAACAGCTAAGGTGCACAACTGTTTGGTAACTTTTGAAGAGAAACAGCATTTACACAGAACAGTTTTTGCTACAGAACAGTAAAACTGTTCTCATCTGTAATGAGAATTATTGAAAACAGTAGACAAAGAAACAGTATGAGAACCGCAAGCAGCTTACTCTTCTACTTTCTTCTATTCCCTGTTCCCAAGTTTCTGTAACATAAAAAGAGGGAGAGGAAGGAAGAATAAATGTAAAAAAAAATCAATTATTAAAACTATTTCATTTGTAACTCAGTTTATTTCATGCTTATCTAATTTCCACTCAAATTTGCTGGCTGATTTCAAAGTAGTCCTATGTAAACACTACAAGTAAATGCATTTCATCTGGATCAAACAGCATAAAGCAAAACCAAGAAGCTAAATAGTCTACATGTGTATCCAGCTCTGATTAATGGGTAGAATGAATCACAAGATAAAAATAGATGAGACAATGCTTCTATCATTCTTTTATATCTGGATTTAGTTATTTAATCCTTTCTAAAGTAATTCTGTTGAATAAAATTGGTATCCACTAGTGACATGTTTCAACAAAATAAGCTTGGCTACTGATAACCATTTAAAATCATCACAACAGTACATTCATCCAAGCACTGAGCAAGTCAAACTGCAACAGTAAACAGAGAACTACCATTCATAATCTCCACTGAGGGAAGCACGGGCTTTTCCAGAGGGACTGTCCTGTACCTTGTGTTGGTCTCAAGAAACAGAACCATTGTGATGCTTGGATGTGAGAAGAATCCAGGCAAGAGTGAAAAGGAACATTTTGTCTACTTATTTTTTGGTTATTTTGGGACAGGCATCAGTACTGTATGTACATGTACCAGGTCATTAAATCATTTAACATTATGTTCTTTGCTCTCATGGTTTGGGGATGGATAATTATCTGCTAGCACGTGGTACATGAGAGCAAAAAAGAATTGAACTGAAAATCACAAAAGAAACCCATGCTGCATCTAAGGACTAAACTCCAATTTCTGGTATCTCGTGCCACTGCTCTGATCAGGAGATCATGAGGCAGAAATGCATCATTCACATGTAGCCTTAAATGTCTGCTTGGCACAGCTGCTTAGTGTCTACACCATGTGAGACATAATCAGAGGGGAAAGCTGTGCCCTCCTTACAAAAGTGTTCAGAAATACTGAGAAGCTAAATGAGTGTCACACCAGCCCCAGCTCTGATGAATCTGCATAGGAAAATTAAAGTAAGACTAAGTTTAAAGTCCAGATCCTGCAGAGATCAGGTGTCTTACAGGAAATACAAGCTCCAAACTGAAAGGAAATCTATGACTGCCATGTTTACAGGTGGATAAATAACCAATCCAACTAGTTTGCTCTGGCAGAGCCTATGGCAAACAAAGCTACAATTTTATAAAACTTGTTTGTATCTCTCTCACTGCAGATTAAAGCCAAGTATTTATGTTGGGATGTCTTTGTGGTATCAATGCATCAGATGAAATTACAGATGAGTATTAATGCACAATTAAAGGTCATCTCTATATAGTATACTTGAAGTGATTCCAACTTGTAAACCCCCTCCCTCCCATAATGTAAAAATTTATTTTTAATGTATCTTCAAACTCTAACACAACTTGGTTTTGTACAGCATCCTACATGTAAGATGTACCCAAAACACTTAAAAGATTTTAGTGTCACATTTGCAGATTTAAGCAGAAGAAGTGAAAACAATTAAATGCTACAGACAAGAAAGAAGACATAAGCTCTCAGATGGGACTTAAAACAAAATTCCGAGAATTAAGTCAACTTTACCTCCTGTTTTAAGTCTAGAATAAATCAATGTCATAAAGCAGTACCAAAACATTTCAGTTTACCTCAATAGCATCATCCATTTCTGTGCTCTCATACCATCATTTCAGCTTGTGTCAGAATAAGGAAACTCTTTTTCTGGAGAGCTGTCATCACTCAGGTCACTGTAGCTGTCACTGTTGGAACCAATAAGAAATCAGAAGGATCTAAACCAAAAATTTTATTACAAGCCCTCCAACCCATGATGCATATGATCAACACTTTCCTCAAATGCAACCCGTTTCCAGAAAACTTTTTAAGCTCATGCTTAAAATATGGTATTTTAGAACACCTTCCTCTAAAGGAATGGGCTGAAGTTTGGAGTTTGAGACCTGATGTTCTATCCAATAAATAGTACGTTCAATTTCTTTTTGCTTGGCTCCTGTACTTTCATTCTACATTTTGCTGGTACTGGTTGTCTATGATCATGGTTAACAACATAGAGTAACAGGTATTCAGAGCTAAAATAAAAGGAATTTCTCCCTTGTGGTAAAGAAAATCATTGTTTTAGCAAAAAAAAAAAAAAAAAGACAACTTTATTAGCTCAGAATTCTTCAATTTACACTTAAATTACAATTCTTGATCTTCTAGTCAGAACACAAATAATTTTCATTGCACCAAACAAAATCCTGACAGCTTTTCTGGAGGTTTTATCCCTTTTTGCTGTGTTCTGTGAGAAGCAGACTGGTTTTCACAGACTGAACTGCCAGGCAAGTGATTGTTTTGTAAGCAGTGAGAACAAGGAAACCATGAAGAACAGGAATCACCACACTGACTGAGAGAAAAAAGTGCCCACAAACCACATTTTCAGTCAGTATGACTGAATCTCCAAGTTTATCTCCAAGTTTATTGGATCTCCAAGTTTATCTTAAACCTAAGTGCACTTCAGAAGTGCTTCCAGCCTCAACCCCTCCCTATTATACTTCACTTCTATGGTCGGTTTTCCAGGTACTTGAATTTCCCCAGCTGAGAAGCCAGCAAAGGGAGCCCAGGGAACTGACAAGAACTTTTGAGCAGCAGTAATTCTGGTCAGTCCTGTGACCCTGCAGAGCACATGGCTAGCACAGTACAGGTGGGGATCTCAGACCTCATTTGTGTGGGAACATCGTGACAGCCTTGGGTACCCACTCTACTGCACAGCTGTGTCCTGTCTCATCTCCCTTTCACCACACCCCTTCGTGCTCCACACAACAGGAGCCCACTCATGTCGTGTTCCCCATCTCTGGGGATCTCCTACTGAGACATCAAGCACATGATCCACCCAGACAGAGCCTCATCAGTGGATCCCAGTGGCTTTCTGCTGGGTAGTGCTTTAAGGGAGCCATGCAGCCCCACAGCTGGAGATCTTTGATCAAAACTGCACTGTGGGACAGTGAACAAACTGCACTCAGCTGCTCTGGTGCTTGTAACTCAGCACTGCTTGGTAGCCTGAATTTCACCCCCTCTTCTTTGAGAGAAAAGGGAAACCAGAGAAAGAATAGGTAAAAAACCAGACACTTAAACTGAGTGGGACGGGAGGAATGGCACCAACAGTCACCTCATTTAATTTCTACCTCTGTTAGGAAAGTCTCCCACAGTTACAGCAAGTCACTGTACACAAATTTGTGTAAAACAGCTCAGATATTCTGGCTGCCCTAACATTATGTCTACAGCATTCTGCCCTTTCTCTGCATGCCACACACTGCTGATGTGGTTCTTATAAAGAGTGTGTCGTATCAGGCTAGTGTGAAATGCTCAATTTGATCATTTCACCAGCTGGTGATCAATTACACAGTTCAAGTGAGGAAAGTGTTGTTAACAGTATGATCAAGCATGCCAGATGCACACAGACAAACACAACATCACCAATGTTGTACTTACTTTTTTCTGAAAGTACCCATGGAAACATGGAACAAAAATTCAGTATTATTAAAACAGTTTTGCATTTTCACATCACAGCAAAATAACAAATGCTGTCCACAGAACAGAGAGTAAAACCAATTGTAGAGAACTGCATAATCTTACGACATCCCTGATTTAAGTCCAAAGTCTTCAGAGAACTTCTCTGTTTTAATTAGCTCTGCTGCCCAGTGGCAATCACAGCCCAAAAACATGCCAGAGCTCTGTATACGACACAGTATGGGAGTCAGATGTTCAAGTAGAAGGGCTCACAGACCAATGAGAGGAGTGGAGAACTGCCCAGCTTCATCTCTTGGAGGCAGTCAGGTGCTGATCCCCACACAGCACTCTTATCTTAGGTCCTCCCCCACTCAGTGACACAGGTTTTAGAGGGGTTTGCCCACAGAAGCAGTCACAAAGCCTGGATGCTTCTGTGATTTCACTGACTTACCACCCCAACTTCCTAAGCCTGTTTTCAGTTTGCCAAAGCTGAGGCTCCCTAGCACAGGGGCTGAAACACTTACTCAGCTGATGACAATTTTGTTCCTGTTCCCACACTGCCCAATCTCAGTACAAGATCTGACACCACAATCCAGGGAAGGGCTGTCACCATCATATTCTTGACTTGTGCAGTTGCACCTCACAGTCTCCCCTACCTTAGGGCTGCTCTGTGGGGTGTAAGTCTCACAAGCAGGCCACAGGGCAAGAAAGGCAGGGGAAATACCCAGGTAAGGATCAGCCCTGGGGCTTCAGACTCAGGTAGCTGTCAGTCTCTCAGTTTCAGCTGTTTGAATTATATCTCTAAGCACACCCAGAACCTGTGGCATCATCACATCCTGGACCCCAAGGAAACCAGAACTTCAAGAGTTAAGCTGCCAGTGGACTTGAAAGCAAAGAGGGACTTGTGAAACTTGGCATATCTACATCTGTGTGTTACAGCTTCAAAACAGCACTGCTGTCAGGTTTCTAAGAGTAACTCTGATGTCAAACATATTAAACTCGTGTAACCTGAAGGAAAACTGCAGGTGGCATTAACCACAAACAAGCCATCTTTTCTCTTTGGAATAAATGTGTACTTTGTTTCAAATTACAGAGAGTTGTACACAGATATTAAACACAAAACCCAAATGGATGCTTCGTGCTCACAGTTGGTGATATTAAGTAAACTTACTTAAATCTGATTGCTGTGAAAGTTGTAGTGGAAAGAAATCAAATAAACCCAGCTTTCCTTTATGAAATTCTTCTTCACACTGAGCCAACCACTGAAAAAATATGCTTACATTTGCTTCAGCAAGTTTTCTCTCAGTTTGTGTTCAAATTAATTAGTAATTATGTTGGGCAGGAGCCTGACACCCACTTCATCTTATTTGTAACAATTTTTACAACAGTGGACTCCAACAAAAAGAAGCTACTGAGCAGATCTGAGGCCACCAGTTCTAAAACCTAACCCCAATAGGTTTTTTTGGTGGGTTTTTTTTTGTTTTGTTTTTTTGTNCTGGAGTATAAAGAAGTGGCCAAGGATAAAAAAAACATAACAAAATTATATGCAGTGTCACTGCATCTAGTTAGTCACTTCAGTTTTTAAGATGAAAAATTTTGGTCACTTTGCTCCTGTAAAATGGGTACTCTTTGAACATTTTGTTTTCCACTTGGAAAATCCAGATCAATATTCTTTAGAAACAAAGCATTTAGCAGTTTCATGGGAGCTTTTCGTTCATTCATTTTTAATGTACAATTGACAAGGAGCTCCTTTTCCAGAAACATAAGGAATTTAAACAATTATTACAGTAATGCTGTGCCCTGCAAGAAGCCAAGCTAAGTGCATTTCTTCCTCAATGCAAATTAAAAATACATGAAGTACAGATAAATTTAGTGCAGGCTGCAGTTGTTTAAGTTGTTTAGCTTTTGAAGACTCAGCAAAAGGAAATCTGTAAATTACTATTATTTATTTCTCCCCAAAAGCTGAATTATTAAATCATTAAAACATTATTTTGAACAAATGAGTATTTGATTGTGCAATTGTTATAACTGCAGTCACCCATACCCTTGCTATATATTTTTATAATCATTAAAATCATAGATATAATCATAAAATATCATAGATCATAAAAATCATAGATATAATTAATGGTCATAAAAATTGTATCTATCATTTATGATGATGGTCATCATGATACAATCCTATGCTTCCATGAAACACCATTTGATTTGGGAATCCCTCAGCACATACCCAAGACTCCCAGTTCTGACCTGCCAGCCACCTGCACTCAGGAGAACTGGATCTAGGATAACATCTTCAGCTGGGACAGGCACCAGCAGCTCCCTACAATCACTAGAGAGAAACAGGCACTTGCAGAGAGTAATGCATAACTGACCCAGAGAACAGTTAAAATAAGCCATTTGGTTCCTTAAAGTGCATTTTCACTTAATGGCTACAGAAAAAGACTTGAGGTGAGTAGCTCATAAGGGTTCTCACAGTAAACACCTAACACTTAAATGAAAAAGTTAACTGACATAACTAACCATTACTAAGTACCAGTATGGCTCAGAAAGGATTTCCTTTAAAACTTTTCCACAGTTTTGTGTATGAGCTCTGAGGGTAACAGGGTCTTCATTGTCCCAACAGGGCCTTTGGTGCCCTCACCTGGGACCTGCACCATTGGAAGGTCACTGGAGCCAGAGCACTTGCCTTCTGTGGGGATTGTGGTACTGACTCCTGCCAGTGAGGACACCATCCCTACCAGGACAGCTCCCACCCCTGGCTCCTGGATTGTCTTCCTTTGGAGAGCAGCCCCTTCTTGCTGCTCTCTTGACAATCTTCAAATCACATTTCCTTCAAATTATGTCTGGATTTGGCCAGTGCCTGAAGCATGATGCTGTGCCAGATGTGTTCTTGACTGGGGACAACATACAGGGGACATCAGGCACCAGAACGTGTCACACAGGCTGTTTTCTGTTCTGTTCATAGGTGCTCTCCTCCACAGCTGCTCTGGGAGACAGCTGGACCATGCTAATGCAGTAAGCACCACATGGGCAAATTTTCTGAGTTTTTTGGTGTTTTATTTAATGCACCATTGATGCCATGATGATTTTTATCTTTTCTTTTATACTCCTGTTATACCTTTTTACAGTTTCTGTATTCTTGGTGCTTTTTGCCTACATTCTTGGACTTGTTTGTCAGGCTGGGAGACTGAACATTTTAAAACCTTCATAGTTAGGGATCAGTGTGCCCCAGACTCCAAGGTCCTCCCCAGAACACATTTTGTAAAGTAAGACAGAACCATCCAGGGGAAGGTTTCTTGAGGAGAGGGGCTCACTTGAGCCTCTGACTGGGGAATCTTTGATAGATATGCTAATTAGTAACACCTATAATGTTATACTACAATGATCTATTGTGTGGGGTGTGCACTGCTGTGTGCATGGAGGTGCATTCCATCTGGACACGGTGCACCTAAGGATCCTTAAAATAAATACCAAGGTAAAATCCCTTTTTCCCTTCTAACCGTGTTTCACTCTTGATTTTAAGACCAGGAAAAGGCATCACCATTCCTTCTGTCCTCTGGCCACTTTTGTTCCTTGTCTCTGAACACAGCTCAGATGTAATCTTTCATTAATAACCTGCCCAGAACTCAAAAGAGCCCTCTGTGACTAGATGGCATGGGATTGGTGCCTCAAATTAGCATTTTCACTAGTGCTTTGCAAAAGTTTTTCCTGGCAGTAGTCAGAGTTGCCCAGACTTACTCACCCAGGAACATCTCTCACTTCCTACATTTCCTCCGATGTACTGGACATTTGTATTTAAATTATTTATCTTTAGCTTATCCTCTTCCTCCAAAGATGTCATTATATTCAGCACAGATGACTAAAGTCCCAACATATTTTTTTTTGTTATTTCTTTGTTCTGAATAGAGCTTTCAGCTCTTACTCAAATGATGTTATTTGCAAATATAATTAATGCACTCTGACTTACTCTTGCAGGCCATTAATAAAGGTGCTGGTTGTTGACAAAGAAGAAATAAAACCTGCTCATGGTAAACTGGATAAGGGAAAAAAATAAACCAAAATAAAACAAGCAACATGGCTTTATTGTACACCAGTGGTTTTGCAACCTGTATTATACTGTTTCCAAAGATAAGTCAGTTTCTATTGATTTTTTTCAAATGGAACTACATAAGTCTCAGTAAAAGCCAACAACATTACATGTGAAGTTCCCTACTTCATCCACTAGTTTCCTATCAAAACATTTTGTTTTCTCTTATAAAGCAGTGTATTTGTGGGTCTTGTACACTTCAAGTCTCACGTGGTTTTGGTTTTCTCTGTCTTTGAAAATGAAAATGTAAACTGGCAGCCTCCCACCATCTTCCTCACTGCTATGTGAAATGGTGACTTCAGTATTTCCATGGAAAGGTTTGCAAGAGGTCATGATCTAAAACCATTTACAAGGAAATGAAGTGCACGGCCTTGTTTGATGGTTGGGCACTCGTGCCATAAAGCACAAGAGGCTGAAACCACAAAGGCAGCTTGGGTGCCCAACTACCACTTCAGGTAAATAAGTAACAATTAATCACCGAGTGACTCTGATCCTTTAGTCACTTCTTGACTGTCTCTGTATACACCAAAGTTTCTGGGAAATAAATTTACTCCAGAGGGTGCATTCCAGTCCCAATCTAGGTATGCTCATGCCTATGTTCACCTATGTCTGCACCAGACTAGGCCTCACAAAAATTTAAGAGAAGGTTTATTCACTTTCTTTTATTTAGGGCACTCTCCTGGAAGTTGTAATGCATCTTTAAATTTATTATTAGCTTTGCTTACAAGCTAGGGCTTCTGTCCAGGTGTCAAATATTCTAAAATTGCACCCTAATTATGGGGCTGTTAAATATTCGGGAGTAATAGTTTCCTTTTAAGACTCTCATGCTGAAATACATAATTCCTTTTGTCTCAGGACTTCATAATTTACTCTCTTTTTATTGTTTATGGTAGCCTTGCACAGGTAATCTGCTCAACTTGCTGGTCTCCACCAATTCCCTCGCAGCTTCCTTTGCTCTAGGCAACAGCACAACTACAGCTCATGTGGGAGGTGCTGGGTGAGGTGTGCAGAAAATCCTCTCCTCAGACTTCTCTCAGCCTTGTTATGACATGCCTTTGCTTTACAACTCAGTGAAATCACCAGCATTCTGGGGTTTAAGGGTTTTCACTGGAAATCTTTCCACTCAGCAGGTAGGTATGTTAATAGGACTGTGTGTGCTGTAATTAGCACTGTGATTCCCTCCTGAACATTCTTCCCTACAGAATGTTCCTCTTTTAGCCTCAAAATGCTTTCCTATTCCAGTGCTGTTTCAGTGCAAAACAAGGGTTTTGCTTGATTGCTGTGTAACTAAGTAAACAGCAAAATCTGTAATTTTATATGTTAAGTTTTGGGGTGTGGATTTTTCTCTTTGCTAAACGGTGTAAGATTTGGTAGGAGTTTATTCTATGAATACAATGAAAAAGAGTTGGGTATACATTTTGAATGGTTAATTCAAGTAAGTCTAAGTGGGGTACGTTCAGTAATGGCTGAAACTTTAGGTTAAGGTTACATAGCATAGTTGCTATAATGGTAAGGGACATAAATTAGCAGGACACATGCAGATCACTTATTAAAAAAAAGTAATTTTTCTTTATCTCAGAGAAATAAACAGGTTTACTTATGGGACAAAGCAGTGTAAGAAAGGATACTGGGAGCTGTGAAGCAAGATGAAGTGTGAGCCAGAGGGCCCACCAAGAGGGTAAGACTGAAGATCACTGTGATGGAAGACTCTGTCTTGCCAAGCACCACAAAAGTTTGATCTGTGTATTGCACCACCAAAGATTTTAAAAGGTGGCTAACGTTCTGACCACTACATACAATGGCAGGTTAAGGTAATAGGAGTGTTTCAGTCAAGCTGTAGTTTGCAGATCAGAAATTCCTTCTCTTTGTATGTATCTCATTCCCCAACTGGGCAGAGTGAATAAAATACACCCATAAAAGATACCAATAAAGGAGTATGGAATCAAAACAGATTGGTCTGGCCTGGCTATTTTTCCATTATTACTCAAACTTGAATAAAGCTTCTGTTTCTCTCTTAACAAATGAACCTCATTTTAATAGAACACAAGATTGAGGGGAAAAAAAAATCCCAACCTACAGAATTAATAAGTTTGGTGTCTTGTTTAGAGGAAAAGCCAACATGCCAAAGTTGGATCTGTTCAATGTTATTATTCAGTCATTTTATGATTTTTTAATTTTTGTTATTGTGCCCAAGGCTTCCCTCTGACTTATTATTGCTATTATAACAAAATTGTAACTGTTATTAATATCATTGAAATAAACAAGAATTAGTTAACCTTGGTTAAAAAAAACAATGCTACACTCAGTAAGCCAAAGCCTCTGTGTCCAAGAGACCAAAGACAGAGTTTTGGCTGAACCACCCACTCCTGATTTAGATCCAAACCCTGTAAGTCTATAGGTATCCCAACTGTTTTATTTCAGGCCTGTCTCTGAAAGATAGTGTTTATTATTTAGCTACTGAAAAATAAAATCAGTGTTTTCTTTGTTGTTGCTATCATCATTCAAGTACATCTAGGTAAAAATTTCACTTCGTTGTTTGATCCTCTAGCAAATCTCTTTCCCCATGAAGCCATGGAAGTTAACACAGGAGGCTGCTATCTTCATTTGAATTTAATAAAGGCTTTTTTACTTTTATTCTGATTATAATGTGGGGTTCTGGCTTTAGCCTTAAGAGCCTCTGAAAAGGAAGAAGTGAGGAACTGTGCTTCCTGCTTACAGGTTATTTTACACCCGGGTTTATGACAGGCACACAGGCAGCAAGTAAATCAATACATGAAGAACTCCTTCTCCTCTTTTGGGCTTCTGACCTGAAGGATGGGATAGTCCCTCCAAAACTGTGACTGTCAAACCGCAGGCAAGCAACAAAAAAAGATTACCTTGGAGACAATTTACATCCACGCTGCAGGTATGCATTCAGTGTCCCAGTTGCTGCTAGCAACAGTCCAAGGTATGGAGGGGAAGGTTTCATAGGTCTTGAGGAAAATTCTGGGTGGAACTGAACTCCCACAAAATATGGGTGATCTACAAGACAGACATCAAAGAAAATTACACAATGTAGGAAGAAGATAGTAGAAAACCTTTCAGGAAAAAACCTTATTGAAGATTTCAGGCAGGTGTCCAGAAGCCAGAGCAGCACATGTCAATTTAAGGGTGAGGCAGCAGCAAACTTTTTTCCACCAAAAGCAACTGACAACAGAGGCAGAAGGTTAGTAGGGCAAACTAAGGAAAAATCATCCTGTGATTCATAAAAACTGAATAATAAACCTGTACCAACATGTAAGGGTTGGGAGGAGGGGGGCACAAGTGGAAAAGTCACAAAGTTTCCATTTACCATGTTATTTTTATAGTATTTCAATTCCCAGTATCTATTTATGCATGTCTATTCAGAACAACATGCTGCTTCATCCTCTCTTAAATCCTCACCTCTCTTTCTCACGCAAAGCCCCTTTTTACTACTGCTTCTGCTTCCCTTCTGTTTGCTTCAAAAGAATAGAGAAGGAAGAAAGTTTCTGTACTCTTTCATGCTGAGAAACTGTTCCTTCTATGTTTTAAAGAGGCTAATATTAACCACTCCTAGTGCCAGGACATTGGACAAAATTAACTGCAGATTCTTGTTTGACAGTTTCCAAAATAATTCCCAATATTCAAGAAATTACTGTGCAGTACAGAGTAAGTGATGAGAAGAAATCACGGGATTTCTTCTAGGAAGGTAAACTAAATGGTGCAGTATACTGTTCTTCTCTCTGCTGCAGTACACTAAAGAGAGCCTGGATCCTAGATGTATCCCATGACTTCAACAACAAAGCACCAAATATTTCCTGTGGGGATATTTTGCTTTTAAGAGTTGCCTGAGCTACCTGGTGTACTGTCATTCTATGCCTCTGCTCCAACCCACTCTACTCCCTATCATGATTGTTTTTCTTTAGTAACCCATCTCCTTGCAGCCCATTGTGAAATAATTCCAGGTTTTACTGCTGCTTTTCTTTCTTTCACAGTAACATGCAATTTAAAATTTCTGCCTGATTTATTTCTCAGTGTTCTCTACAGTAGTTTTTTCATGCAGGGCAGACAAAATAACCTCCCAACACCAGCATGTGTAACAGTGATAATCTGTCAGGAACAAACTAATCCAAGAACATCCATGTCAATTAGTAGTTTACCAATTCACATCTATTTTTTGCTCTCAGATTACTCTCTATGGCACAGTTGCTTGACATTTTATGTAAATATCCATATTGCAACCCTGGCTCAAAATCACAGCACTGTTCTTCAACATACCACGGAGTATATGAAATGAATTCTCAGGTGCATCATGCCACAAATAGCACTCCATAGGCTAATAATGTGTTCTGATGATGATTTTATGTTTCTGTGCGTGGAATTTATCTTGACCAATGGCAATTAGGGGTCCCATAAGAAAGGGGAATAAAAAAACCTTGTAGAATAGTCTGCATCTTCAGGTGCTTGATAAATATCTAGCCAACAGTGACTTCTCACTAAAGAGTTAATCAAACATCCACTCAAAATCAAAAAGATAGTTTTGAAAAGCCACTCTGTGTACCATTCAACAAACATATGCAGTGTAACTCTTTTTTACTTCAGAACCTTTCAGAAAAGACATCAAGTCTTACTTGGTAAAGTAGTATTCCCAAAGTATCAAACATTCATCTCTCTGAATCACTTCAGTGAAAGAAAGGAGCTTGCTTTCTATCTGACTTTCATACTTTTATTTATATGATTCTAACCAGAGGGTAACTGAAAGAGACAAAGTGATTGGATGGCACCTTGGGAGGTCTCTATTCCCTACCTCCAGCTCAAAGCAGGGACAAATTCAACGTTAAATCAGGTTGCTGACAGCTTTGTCTAGTCAAGTTTTCAAGGTCTCTACTGCAAGGATGAAGGTTTCACAGACTCTCTAGGTAATATACTCTGTTATGACAGCTAAATATTGTGCCTACATGACGTTTAACAACCCATAGTTTATACAGTTTTAACAGATGAATAAGTATTACAAACAAGTAAGACACTCACTCTCCAGTTCAATAATTTCCATCCTGTTCCCTTCTGTATCATGGCCAACAAATTTCAAACCTTTCTCTTCAAAGCAGTGAGTCAATTCAGGGTTCACCTGAAACATTGAAAGCAATAGTAATTGTTGTTCTGTTTATTTTTGGATTTAAGCAACAGTAGCAGTTAATGGTAATGTTTTTTTACATGCATACAAGAATGAAAAGAATTGGGTAAGGGTTGGGAGCTTTTGCTTTCTTGTTTTAACAACTCTGGCATAAATTTGTAAAAGTGGGAATGTTTATTAAATAAAGATATTAATCAGTAAAAGTTACTATGTAACATTCAAAAAATAAAGCCAGGGTCCCTTCTGCTTGCTGCCCTCCAGAATGCAAGCAGACTGCATTCTCCCTTTTTTAAATGGCTCACTAGATGTAGGTGCAGACTGACCTCCCCTGAAGTCTGCCCACATTTAGACCACAAAAGGATGTGCACTACCCAAACATAATCTGTGCCTTTAAATAAGCCAAACTGGCCAGCGAATTCAAGCATCACAAGCCTTTACTTTTCAAATATTTCCCAGGAAGTCAAGCCAGGTAATGTCAGACATTGCTTTCCAAGACCATTTTTCTAGACACTGCATCTTCTCTACCATGAAAACAGCATACAATATTATTCCCCTCTACTGAACACCTGCAAGAACACTTCAGCAATGGTGTGGGTGGTGCCAAGCCCCTCAGCACAGGAAAGAGACTGACATAGAGGCCCAACCAGAATGGTTAGGGGCTGGACCACATGCAACAGAAGAGGAGACTCCATGAGCTGAATTTGTTCAGCCTCAGAAAGGGAAAGCAAAGAGTGGATCTCAGAGCTGACTTCAGCTATCTCCAGCATGAAGAGACACTCTGCTTAGAAATGCATAGCACGTGACTGAGACCAAAAAAGAAACACTCAAGGAAGTCTCCTGTTAGATACAAGGGAAAAGGTTTACAATGAAGTGGTTAAGCATTGGAACAAATTGCCAAAAGATGTTGTGGATTCTCTCTTCAAAGAAATTCAAAATTAGATGGAACAAAATCCTGAATGATCTAATTTTACAGCTGGCTCAGCTCCAAACACGGAGTTGGACCAAAAGACTAAGAGAGGTTCCTTTCAATCTAAATTATTCTGTCTAACCACTACTGAATTTTGATTTATGTTTATGTAAGAAATCTCCCACTAGCATTTCTTCTCCCTTCCAATGGAAACACAATATGTCAAGCTTTACTTTTGAGCACAAAGTACATTAGCAGTGCTTACCTCATATCGATGCCTGTGTCGCTCCTCTACAAACATTTCATCACCATAAAGTTTCTCTATACAACAAAAGAGAAATTAATGCCAATGTGTTGCTTTAATAGTTACTTCAATTATTTCTTGTCATTTAAACCTCAAAAAAGTCACACTTAACACGTTAAACATAACAAGGTATTATTCATCTCACTGCATTTTTCAGTTTTTCCTGAGTGATGACTAGTTTCTTCTAATTTACTGTTACCTGAGTTTATTTGGGATTCATATTCAACATTCCTTGACTAGAAATATCTTAGGCAGACTAGAATCTAAACAGGCTTTGACTAATTTAAATTGTAAAGCTCAAATTTAAAAAAATGTCTGAGTGAACCAGCAGTGTAAAATCCCTTCAGGGTTTTACAACAGTTGCACACAAAAGATGCAGGGAAGGAAGCCTTTTAGTAGCATCTGTTCCATTTTAATAGATTATGCATGGCACCTGGCATAATACCTCCAAAGAACAAACACAGAATATTGCTTTTCTCTGTTTTCCTGATCTCATTACCCAAATGACTCTTGCAGTCCTCTGTGCATAATCTTGAATGCTCCACATCTCACAGCAACAAGGAGCAAGTCAGAGGTATGCAGTAAACTAGATTTTAATCATATCTCTCACTTAAAATCATGGCTCAAACTTTGCTCTCAATTTACCCTAAGGTCATTAGGATTACTACCTTGCTATGGGGGTGGTACAAAAACTAGAGTGCCAGGAACGTCTTCAAAAATTGCAGAATAGTACTGCCATTTTACAAAAAATGGTGTATGTCTTAATTTTAAGGGACCACCTTCTCAAAAGTATTATTTCCATTCAGGTTGTAAAGCATAAGAAAAAGAAATCGGATTTCCTGATTAGACTACCAGAGCTTTTTATGACTCTTTCTGAAGGAAGATCTAAACAGACCTAAACAACTCATAATACTGGTCTCCTGCTGAAGTAGATGTTGTTTTTAAACACTCAGGATACATTCCTTAAGTTCAACATAGCTAAATAGAGAATAGCTCAGATCAATATCAAGGGCAGGGCAGCAAAAGAAATACACACATATTTAACCAATGGACAAGAAACTTATGTTTTACACATTTGCAGCATCATCTGTATTACTACTGTATAATGGGCTGATTAATAGGAGAGAAGTATTGCTTCCATTTTAAAACACACATAGATCAAATTAAACAATTTGTTCTATGTTCTGGGATTTTTTTATTTTGTTATCTGAAGCATCCTGTTACAGCAAATCATGTTCCTTTCCTGCAACAGGTACTTTGCTTTCCCAAAACAAGACTGCTTCCAGGGACAGGCTGGAAAATAGGAAGAAAGCACTCTGACCTTCCCAAGATTATAATGAATTAAACTGCCATGAAATGAATTTCAATTTTCTCAACATTTTACTCATTGTTTTTAAAGAAGCACTGGACCCTAACTGACAGTTTCACTGGAAGTTATGGATATTTCTTATTTCTTTTTTAAATTCCAATTCTCAGTAAGTGTAAATAACAGGATCAGAGTGAATGAGCTCAGGGAAGCTGTCACCCAACTGTTTGCTTTAGGTTATAGCATTTTTGATTTTCCATGTTACAAAACTCCTATCCAAAAGGCAAGTCACAAGAACAGAAAAATAACTTACTTAAAACAGAATTTTCAGTTTTGAAAACCGTTCTTCTCTTCCCCAGTCTCATTGTTCCTCCCATATCTCCAGGATTGTGTTCTGGCATGTCAATAACCTGTGGAGAAAAGTTGTTTAGACACTGTTTCATCCAATAAATAAAAAATCCCTAAAACAAGGAATTGCCTCGCAAGCTCTACAGCAGTATAAATGGAACTTTGTGTATTTTACCTCCAACCATTCCCAATTACTATTTCTCTTTGTTTTTTCTAATGCTTTGTTCTTCAGTACTGGCACTGTAATAGACTGATAATGTTAACTATTTGGCGACAAACTTTTTCAATTAATGTTAAGGTTAACAAAAGCAACTTACTAATTCCTTATTTTAATTTTTGGGGTGGAAAAAACCCCCTTCCTTTCAAAAATTATAACAAAATGTTGCCAGTAGGGTAACTCTGCCCAAAGCTATTCTTGTTCTAGGAGTCCACAGGTTTTTAAAAATCCAAATTCATAGACCAAAAAAATCCAGCAAGTGATAAAGACACCATCTCTGGAAAAACAAAGTCCCTGAACCTCACAGTGTTAGAGGCTGAAAGATTATCCTGAATAAATATTCCTGCAAATTCTGCCATTTCTTATATTGCTCCTTCTTATGCTAGAGGCCCAAACAGCTGCGTTACCAAGTGAGAAGACAACCTCCTTCTTGGGAAGCAGGAAGAGGGGAAGGGCATGCAGCAGCAGAGCAAAGACAGGACACTTACAGCAAGACTGCAATGTTCTAAAAGCAGAGTATGAGAAGAGGTGACTCCAGGATGTGTGTGCTATTTCAGATTACAGATGTAACTGATTTATCACAGGAAATGGAAAACCATTCCCCCCATTCACCTCTACTAAAGGGTTTCTTGGATTGCTGAAGAGTTCACAGAATATTGGGCTGCCTTGTATGAAGAAAATGCTATTTAACATAAAATTTAAAGATGAGGATATTCAAATACTGAGTTTGAGGACTGAAGCAGATGGGTCAAATGGCTGCTACATGGGTCAAGTGAAACCCAGGCTGGTGGGATTCAGGGCACATGAGAAACCACAGCTTAGAGGAAGGACTGAGTTTAGTTTTGCTCAGTTTGAAAAACCCTGTAGGGTCTCACAATCCAGTTTAGAGGAAAGCTGTCCAAGAGAGGTAAAACAGATCAAAATTGTAGAAAAATGAGCTGAAGCTTTGACCTACATACTTGGATTCACATATACACGGTCAGTGAGGAACGTAACTGACAAAGAAAAGTTCTAAAAATACAAATATTCACATATATGGGTAATCTATAATGGATTTTTATTAACCTTAATTTGCCCTCTGTGACTAATGAAAACAATTTCTGATGATGCACTTCATAAAGTGAAGTTATTCAATTTAGGAGGGATGGTAGAAAGTGCTTAACCTTTGGCCTTGTGCCAAAGCATTTCAGCTGTGTAATTATCTCTATACAACCTTATACCTTCAAAATGTTATTTATAAGCTATATACTCATTATAAAATGTCATGAGCAGGAGTTGTGATCAAACCAATGGGATATTACAAATCCTTCAATTACCACTCAAATCACAAAGGTGAGGACTGTGCAAGACACTGAGCTACCCACTCCCTCCACAAATTCAAAAAATAAAAGAAAACCTATTAATTGAATCCTTACTATTTTAAAAGTATGAAATTTACTGAATTTATTTTATTTCCTTTCATTTAATTTCACTTTTTTTTCCTGAAGTAATGGCCACAAAAAAAAGATGGCATCAGAAGCAGAACATCTGTTCTGCAGAAGGCTTTTGTCATCCTCTGGGTCAGACCTCATCGTGGGGCTGCAAGCCCTACAAAGGTTTGGCTGGAGAAATGGTCTCATAAGGAAGATTCAGGTGGGTTTCAACACCAAGTGTGTGTGTGTGTTTTCAGCTCTCCATCTTTCCCAATACTTTTAGATTTATAGTAAGAAATGGAGAAGGTTTGACATATTAACTGCTGCAGTCAGGTGACAAAAGGAGCTACTTAAGAAGTAACACCTTGGAACTCCCTTGGCTGTGTGGCTCAGATGAACTCCAGCAACTACAACAGCACAGACCTCATTGTTTATGTATTACTTGAGCTTCTCTGCAACAAAGTCTGCACAAGAAGCTTTTGAAACCAAAGTGGCACCGCTGCTCTACAGCCCAAAGGAGGAAATGAGAATCAGAAAAGCAAGTCATATTAATGAAATATTTTGCCATATTATACAGAATTTATTTGATCAGAAAAAGGCATGCTTTCAAATAGGGGTCATTTTGAACAACTGAGCAACTGAATAGATTCTTCAAAGAGCTTATGCTTCCTGACACAGAATTAATCAGCTCTTCCTATGCATTAATTCTTTGAAGGGTAGAGAACAGCACATAACAGGCATCACAAGCAACAAAAAATAACAGTAGGGAAGATGCAAGAATAGACAAGGCATCAATTAGGTCTTTTTTACCCAAATCTCAACTGCCAACACTACAGGGATTTTATAGAGAACATGTATTATACCAGACAGCCAACATGAAATTAAGAATGAATCACTGTAGCACAACACAAAGCACATTCTAGATATAAAGCAATCTGATCAGTATTAAATCATGTTACTAATGAATGGTGACTTCAGCTACTCAGGAACAGAAATCTTCTTTCAGATATCTACTGCTTGGATTGTTTCATTGCTGTTAGAAAACATGACAAAGCTAATGAGAAAACCTTTCAAGCCCAGACACTCAACATAGAGCAGCCAAGGCCCTGAAAGCCCCACACCTATCATTTTATTAGGCTCATTATATTTTATCTTTGTTTTGCCTCATGTCCTGCAATGCCATTTTGAGACATACATCTACTCTGGTTACCTTGGCAGGGGAAGAGGGGTTGTGGGGGGTATCTGGTTGGGTTTTGTTTGCAGGCATGGTTTTTAAGGAGCTGGGGAGGAAGAAGAGCATTACTTGATTTGAACAACTCATTGCTGAACAGCTTTGGAAGTGTGTTTTTACAAGTTTGGGGTCTGGGTTTTTCTTGTCTTTTTACTCTGCCCTTGACTGGTGGGCAAAAGATTTATCAATGCTGAAATAAATTACTACACATGTAAGTGCTGATGAAAGTATCAGGTGATGCCACGACCCTGGAGATTACCTGAACACTGGCAAGAGGCTCTAAACACACAGCACACAAGAGATGTGTAGAGGGAAAGTTGACAGGAGTAGGGAATACACTGACAGGTACTGAGGAATACTAACCCCTGCTGAGCACAGCTGTGAAAAAAAAATGTAGCAGCACAAACTGACAAGGACTCAACCCAAACTTAAGGAACTCATCCTTTTATTGACTCTTCCATCATTTCTCTGCAGGATTTGTCAGTACTTACTAGATTTGATCTGATTAATCAATCACAAGGTCATCAGTAAACAAACCCAGACACCTACAAATGGGATGTTTATACTAACATCTATTCTGTTTTAGAAACCAACTTAGTACACACATTTAAAAGAAAAAGTTGACAAGTGCAACACTACCAGTGGCCTTGAGAGCTTCCAACTTGGCAAGGAAACCAAAATGACAGACTTTCCCTGTTCATTAAAAAAGAGGGTTATATTTTCATTTACTGAAACAATGTGCAAATATTACATCTGCCTTTTCTCCCAGAGATACCCTAGTTCCAACCAAACTCCATCACTGCCCAGCTATCTAAAGCACTTGGCCCCCCAGGACTGTATTAGCTGCCAACAAAGCCACTTGCAGATTTCAGACTACTCAGTGCTCCATTATTCTGACTGATGTAATGTTTTTAAAAGGATGACCACCATCATGTATAAGATCAAAGCAGAAATCATCAACAGCTGATTCATGCAGTTACATACTGATGTGAGTAACCAGCTTGAAAAATCCTGTTCTCTACTCTCTTTACTATACACAGCACAGTATCCAAACATTCCAGCAAATACCAGTTTAAATGTCTTAAAACTCCTCAAATTCCATAGAATACTACTGTCAATTATTTTCCAGTTTGGGTGATCCTCTTCTCCACAGATTTGCTGTTTCCTATCTTAGAATTAAATAACTGCCATGGACCATTTACTTATAAAAGTCTAAAAGCTCTCTAAGGATTCTCTCTGATTAGGCAGAAATTCTCCTACAGAATGTTTTGTAACATTTTCTCTAGAATTCATAAAGGGTGTGGCTTCTTCTCAAACAGTGCTTACTCACTCGGAAGCAGAGTGCAGTGAACTGCAGAAGTTAATGGAGATGTTGATATGCAAAGCCCACACAGATATTGCTTAACAGCATTTTGAGAACTCATTCAAGTTACTCCAAATGCATGGCCCAGAGCTGGCTTAAAGACTTCATCAAGCAGAAAGTTCCAGGCTGTTAGCATTAGTGAAAGGCACAGGGTTGGATAGTACTGGCTATAGAAATACACTGGAGTGTCAGTCACACCATGCTACGAAGGGCAGGATTTGCCACAGACTTGAATAACTAAAAACAATGTGGAAGAGAGTTCTCAGACTTCAGACTGGCCCATCTCACACTATAATTAATGAATGAATACTGATTTAATTTCAGAAAGATCAGCAAATCTGTAGCTAGGAGAAATCCTTCATCCTATCACACATATCTTTAAAAAATCAGAACTATGTCACTGCCTTTGAAGGATAGAGCCTGGTGCTCTTGCCATCAAATATCCCATCCACAGTGGTGACATGGGAACAAGGCTGAGCAAGCATCCATTCCAGCTGTTTCTCATTCACTAACAGAGCTGTGCTAGTTAGAACCACTTCATTATCAGTTATCTCTGCCTTCTGCAAGCAAGACAGAAGGAATATTGCTTACTTGAAGGAAAGTAAGCAGGAAAACTGATTATTACAAGTGTGACTACTCCAGACCTTTGCTGAGGAGAATTACCAATATCAGCTTTCAGGCAATGCTCAGTGCCATGTCCTACACTATCCCAGTACTTCTTGAAGAAATTCTGTTCGTCTGCCATAAAAACCATTATCCTCACAGGAAAGATGAGGAGAACCAGCAACTGTTTTTCATCCCATTTCCCTGAAGTAATGAGACCACCATCAGACTTTTAAGAAAGACTGCCTGGATTCCAATCACTGATCCCTCTCACAGAATGATGTCACCAATCATTCTGATAGTCTGTCCACCTGGCAAATCTGCTCAGTGATGTTTTGGTACTTGATAACCAGGGACCAGAAACTGAAGAATTTCTTTTAGAAAGCAAGTGAATGGGCAGCAAGTAGAAAATTACAGACTGACTCATTTTAATTCTTATCCTAGTTGGAAAGTACTTTTGTTGTAGTGTAAAACTTCCCAGCTAAATATAAAGCTTAGAACAAATCCCTGGAAGAAGTCCTGGATCAGCTGAAAGACACCTGTGGACTATTTATTTTATTGACTGGGCATGGAAAAACATCCTATCAAAAGCACAGCTATTTGAATAGGAAAAAAAAAAGATAAGGTACCTCAGTTGAAAAGTTGAAAAAGAGACTGAAAGTTTTCAAGTAAGAGCTCTATTCACACAAGAAAGAAGTGCAAATGCTATCTAGAGTGTGAAATCCACGTCAGTTTTAAGAACATAAACCTGAACATCCGTGGTTTTTGTGGTTTTGCTTCTGTTTTAAGAGAAATTACTGTATTCTCTTTTTGATTCAGCCTGATAAATTATTTTTACATTATCTTACAACACATGCTTGACTGAAGATTAAACAAATTCTAGCAGCTAAGATGATTTCACCAACTAGGTTTAGTTGCATCTGATAAATATATCATAAATTGAGGTTTTAAACTGAAGGAAAAAAATATACAATCACACTGGTTGATACTGACAAAAGAAAATGCCTTACTTAAAATTTGGAGTAAATTAATGAAACAGAAAGAAAGGATTATAGCTCCATAAGGACTTCTCTGCTACAGATATGTAGGAAGCAGCCCAGTACCACTCCTTCTAATTAGGATATCTTGCTTCATATTATGCCCAAAGATCAGCGGCTGACCATCACTTTAATGGCCGACTGATCACCTTTTGAAACAGACACCAGAATTTAAAATCTGACATTTCTATATTAAAAAGAATTTTCTACCAGTTGGGCTAAACTGGTGTCTCTGATAGATGAATATTCTGTGAAAATCAGCTGAATAGAAGGATAAACAATACACTTATGCAGAAAAAAAATGCTAATGTTTAACACCATTAAGAACAAAATACCCATAATACAATTCAAGATCCCAGGGAAAAACAAAGTAGTGAGAAAGTATCTTGAAATGTGTTGAAGACACAGCTGAGCAAGCATGTTAAACTGCTACAAGGTATTTTGCAAGCTGTATGTCTTTGGAAAATAAATGCCACTAAAGACAACTGCAGACAGTTGTGAAAGTAAATCCTGATCTACAGCCAGTGCCAAAATCTTGCACCAGTCTGATTGCTTTAACAAGCAGCTCAGCTGAGTCCACTCTGGAAAAGCACACAAAGCAGCCAACTCATGCCAACCACTGTAACCTTTAATTGAAGCAATTTGTTCTCACACACACATCCATCTTCTCTTCAACTGTTCTTTTACATTTAAGCTGCAACTTTGTAGAAGTGAAAATAGATGTAGATAATGAAGCAATGTAGATAATGAAGGCTGGAGTAGTTCTCATACTAATTTACAGTATAGTCATGCTTCTTCCTACCTTCCACCCCATTCTTTTCTTCATTTACATTTTTGCATTTTGAAACAGCATTTCACAAAGGATCACAACCAGGAAGAACACTGTGCAAGCTGAAGTAACTGGTGTTAGAAGGCATGCAGGATCACTTTTACTGTTTAAACCAATTCATATTAACCATGTAGATATCTTGAAATATTTTACATGCATTTTTGTATTGTCCTACTTCTCTCTTCCTTTTTGAAACCTCCTGGTTTGGTTTAAATCCTGTTTAAATGTCATGCCAGTTCCCTCTGCTACCTAGTCTCCATAACAAAGCATACAAAATGAAAGGCTCTCTAGAACTGAAGCTGACCACTTTGTTATTTAGGTACTCCCACTCAATTTACTAATTTGAGAAATTCTAGTAATGTTAATTTTACAGATGAAGAGCAGAACAGACATATTATAACAGGGAATTTCTATGCAGACATCACTCTGGCACAGTCACTCTAATTTTAATTACTATTCTTGTCTTCCACTGCATGCCCAGAACAATAGATGTACTTTGACCTATCAGCTCTTTCATGTCTGTAACTTTTACTAAATTACAGAGAACATGAATGCTGGGTGTCTTGTTAGGAATACAGTATTGACATTTATTCTTCTGGAAAGCTCTCCAGCAACAATGAATGGGATTTTCCTTCCCCTATGAATTCAATAGCAGATTACTTCCATGAGTCCTTAGCCTCCCTCCCACATACACATCATCATGTTTCTCATTCCAGCTGAAGAACTGGAAGAACTAAAGGAAGAGCTGGATATCATATAATGGCAGTCAAGGTGCCAACTTGTGATTCTAGGATTTTCTGAATCCTATAGTTTCCTATTGTAAACTATATTAGGAAAAAAAGATAGCAGAGGGGGATAATTACAATGACACAACTTTAAACAGATGATCTTGCAACTAAGTACTTGGGCATTTTCATTACTGTCTATCCAGCAACAGTAAACATCTTATCAGCTTCAGAAAACCAAGAGGAATGATATATATTAATATCATAGCAGAGATAAATTACCTTGATTACCTCTGCCAGGCATTTCAGGGATGCTTTGAGACACATGCTCTACATTACAATTAATAGTTTCCTGCTTCCACTTCAGCTTCAGCTGGCCAAAGACCATTGTGTCTGAAAGAATCTTAATTCTGGTAAAATACATTACTTCTTATAAAATTCTGAAAAGAACACTTACGACCTACAATCCAATTATTTTTCATTTCAAGTAGAAACCATGATGTTTTCCTTCTGAGCAGGATCCCTCCTGTCTCACTTTGTCTGTCCTACTTCCTCCAAAAACCTGGTAAATAACACTGTTCAGATCACAATTTAATTCTGCAGTTCTTGTGATCTTTTCCCCCAGCACATTAACTCTATTTCCTTCAACATGAAATGACAAGAATTCTTTGGAATTTGCTTTCCTTAACTGTGTTTATAAGGAATAATCAGGGGGTCAAGTTCAGAGAGCATTTGAAAGGACAAGTGGCTTGCAGCCATGCCACCTAGATCGAACACTAATCACTTCCTCGCCCAAAAGGGGACCAGTGAGCACCACTGGGATGCCTGGATTCATGTAACGAGGTCCAGAGTTAACATGACAGTACAGACATGCCTGTGCAGTTCTTGTTTGCTAACCAGAAAAACCAGAATTGCAAATCTTCATATTCATTTTTAGGGATAAACAGGGTACACGCTTTTAAAATACAAACCAATAGGAAGAGCTACATGTGAGGAAGTAAGAAGAGAGAAGCAGAGAGGATATGTGCATGCATATGGCAAAAGGGTCAGAGAGGAGGAGAAATGGATCTTCAGATCATTTCTTATTTAGCAGCAAGATGATGAAAGCCTATAGGAAAAAATTTACCAATATTGTTTCCAAGAAAGTAACAACTATAGGATCAACTTATACTAATGCAGATCAAGCAGGCATTTAATTAGCATGACATCAGCCCAACACACCCAGCAGAATTCCAGACACCCTCTGTGAAAAGTGTGGGTGGATGGGTACAGATTAATTCAACAGATAACGCAGTGATCTACTCAAATGCTACAAATGTTTACTAAGCAACCGAAAGCCATTGCCACACAGCCAAAGTTCCAGGCTGTGTCACCACAGTGGCACACAGCAGGCACCTAGCACAGCCAACCCCACACAGGCAAAGTTTTTCAATGGTGCCCATACAAAAATCATTTTTATCCTTCACCTGCACCCTATATAGTCTCCAACAGTGGAATGAAGAGTTAGAGAGCATGAGAAAAGACTTTCAGTTTAAAAGCACAGATCTACAGTGAATCGCTGCCAAATCCATTGCAAATGCAGTTCTGTTGTTTAGTACCTAATGGAACATCATATTATCACATACAATTAAGGATGGGAGGCAAATACATACAGAATTAAAAAAACAGAAAACCTCATTAACAAGCAGGTCTTCCTTTTGGGGAACTTTCATACTTTTATTCTATTTCATGTAAACTTTCTTCTATCAGATTAATTCTGGGGCAGGGGAAGATGGAGGAGGGCAGAGTATTTATTAAAAATAAAACTTTTGCTAGTAGCTTCTTGTTCATTTTTAATAAAAATTAAATACTTCACAACATAATGTACAAGCTCTTCGCATCTCATAAAATACACCCTCCATACAATACAACCATTCAACTGATTTGAATCCCTTGGTTTTTATTGCCCATGCAGTTTCAGGCACATGTTCAATTCCAGTTCTCACTCCTGGGTGTCTACAAGGCTATTAGGAAAAGGGTGGAAGTCCTCAGCTGCTGCACAGACCTTTCTCTGCAGCTATCAAGCCACTTCACAAAAGCAAGTGTGTTTCATTCCCACCATTTGGTATGGGAAAAATAAGGTAGATTAAACAATTTTTTAACCTAGCAGAACCAGGACTTCTGTGATACCTAATCTTGTTCCTACACTTTAGAAACAAGGCAGCTAAGAATACAGAAACCACACAATCCTCAGTGAGCTTCTAACAAGGCCAGTGCCTTAATATAACTTGGTCCCTGTAAGAGAAACTTATACAGAAATGGCATTCATAAAATTGAAGAAGATTTCATGTAGTTTTCAACTTATGAACTCCAGTAATGTACTGAATTACGCAGAAATCTGCAAACAAGCAACCTAATTCATGTTCCCTAATTTTTTAATTTATTGGTAATACAGAACTTCTGCAAGCTTGTTTTAAGGCCAGTGGGTGGAGGAGATGTTTTGGAGGTGTTACATTCACTGATATAATCACAGCATTGAGGGATCTGGACAACCCCTCTTCAAATTTCTTTTCTTTACATTATTAATTTGTCAAACAGGACAATGGTGAGGAACTAGTTCACTAGTTACACTGCTTCCCCTGTGTATGGGAATCATATCACATAACATCATCTGCATAACTTTCAGACAAAAAATTTAAGGCAACCACCTGAGTGCTTCTCTCTGTAAGGACCAGAACACAGACAGGGGGCAATACATTCCAGGTGGAGAATCACACCAAAACATGTGGCAGCTTGAAATGCTCATCTAAGCCATGTGGTAAGGAGAGCTGTCCTGCCCTAACATGCACTACACACTTGCACAAAAACACATTTGTGAATGTGCCTTCAAGATCCATTCTTTGTCAACACTACATGTACCATTCCAGAGCACACTTAGTTCATTCTGAAGTGACACACAATATATTGCAGCATTACCAATGCAGACTCAGGCACACAGTTCTCTATTAAATAAACTGTTCTCTGCTTGTTAAATCAAACACTGATAGACACTCACCTATGTCCACTTCATTCAGAAAAATGTTCTGTACATAGCATAAATTTCCCTATTTGTTTCACAATTAGCTGCACATAATTCCTTTTGTAAGTACTGGAAAGGGCAAAGCTTTTTTGATAATTCAACATGCAATTCTTCTTAGAAAAATGCTTTTTTATGAAGAAAATCTTAAGAAAGGAAAAAGATGGGAGATTATTAACAGGAAGAAGGCATTCTTCACTGTAATTAAATGTCCACATGAAGAAACACAAATACCTTTAAGTGAAAGATATAAATACCAAATCATTAATCTCACTCCCCAAATAATTAAGAAGAAACTTGTAAAAGGCATCAATAACTGAGAGTCAATTATTTTCATTCATTTTCATTTAAGGAGAAAAACGACATTGTGAAGTTAATCAATTAACAGGACTAAAAGATAAAATTAAACTTCAATTAACAGGACTAAAAGATAAAATTAAACTCATACTCAGAACTATGACCATGGCATAAAAAACCGTAACTGCTTGTGTGCAGTGTCAAGGAGTTAAAAGACATTCCCAAGCTAAAACCCATCCTCAGGGGAAGCTCTGATGTACCCATCTCAAATTGGAGTGTTAAAAGAAGTGGTTACAAACCAGACAGTAAAGAATCACTGGAAACAGAGGATACTTGCTCAATTTTGAGGCAACTGAAGGGTGAAACAGCTGATCCAGTACCTGTGGTGAGTACCTGCCCATCAGCCTTGTCACCCAGAGCTGCCCAAGTGGCAAATGCCTCAGTGGAGGTACAGAGACCCATAGTCTGAACTACCTGATGGCTGTGCCAGGCAATGTAGCTGATGCTTTAACAAAAATGCAGAAGTACAGGGCACCTGGGCAGCTAAAACAGTCTGCTGGGACACTGCCAACAGATTTTGTAAAGGGAGAGACAGGTCATGGGCCAAGCGGGCCTTTGGTCTAAATGGAACTGTGGTCTGCCCCAGTGTGCTCTTCTTAAAGTAAAAGGGATACCATAATATGCACTGTAGAACACAAACACTGACTTTCTGTGGTGTAATCATAGGTGTGCTAAGTTCATAAATGTATTTCATCAGCTCAGTTTGGGGTCTAAGAGGAAAGCAGGGTTCTCTCCTTTTAACACCTTATCTCAAACAAAGGTCCTCCCAGTGTTATTTGTCACCTGACCTTCAGGTTTTGCTGAGTTTGCAAGGATGTGGTGGAACGAAGAAAACAAGTTCACTGACAAAAAGATTTTTAGAAACTTTTTCTGTTGTTCGCTGAAGTACTGGCTCTCTTAATGCCTCCAAGAAGACAGATTTGATTAAATATCTCATTACTTAAGTTTCAGCTCAGAAAATGCAGGTTAAAAGTGAGTTAAGTTGGGTGAGAAGGTGATAATATAAAAATATTCACCACGTAATGGTGTTAATGATACTAAATCTCAAAAATGGTAATTTACTTTGTATTAGTGAATTCATATCATTTCTTTATAGTATCACTTACAATTCCACATTCACAGTGAGGGAAACAGCAAGACAATACAAACCTTGCAAGAACTCTAATTACCTCTACTTAGAATGGATTATTCTGAGAAAGATTAGAATATTTCTTTGCCACAAGACAAAAAAGTTGTGCACAAAGTCAAGCTGTGCAAGAAAGCACTGTCGCTGATCTGTGTTGTTTGTAGACACAGCATGTCTGCTGTGATTTGTCAGAACTAATTTTTCATTTTACATATTGAGCAATACTGAGGTTTTGGTGTTTTTCCCAGGCTCTTGGGCAACTGTTGGGCTTCCTTCTCATCAGTGAAGACCAAAGTTAACAGTTTCATGGCAAGTCACGTCTCTGATGCCTACACAGGCTCTCCCTAATTAGCCAGGCCAAGAGACAATGCCAATGGAAGCCACAGCTAATAAATCCACATTATCTTTCAGCTGCAATGCAATAACCACCAAGTATTTTTAGACATATATTTTCATTATTTTCGAATTTATCATTCCAGATTCTTCACAGCTAGATATTAGGGCTTTTTAATACTAGGATAAAATGGGAAATTGAAGGTGACTGTGCAGAGGTACTGGGAAAAATAGACTTTAGTAATGTCTCAGAGGAAAACCAGTGTTTCTCCTTTTTTGACATTTTGGCAAAGCATGCACAGGTAAAATTTTCTTATAAAATTCTCACCACTCTTGATTCTGAATCCTAAGAAATTACTTAAGGCTCAAATTTGTTACAGCTTAGCTGTGAATTACTGTGTATTACAGGAAGAAAAAAACAAAAAAAAAAGCAAAGTCCTTTTGTGTTGAAAGGAAGACTAGTTAGTAACCTAAATTAAATGAAACTGGCTTTAAGGTAAATTCAACTTAATTGATAGTTGGTTTCCTCACTAGGACAGCTGAGAAGTGACTTATAGCTGAGGTGGATCATTTGTTAATTTCAGTTGACAACAAAATGCAAATTTACTTCTTCAAAGTTCTAGTTTACAGATGTTTATAAATTCCTCACTTGACGCATTTGTGTAAACTGAGAAATTCCAAACTTCTACTGCTGTTGTTTATTGAACTTAGCATAATACGGTTTTGATTTAATCATCAAATTGGGTAATTAGGAAATCTAAAATTAAGCTAGGTATACAAGCACTATCCTTTCTTGACTACAATTTCTGTAAGTAGCAGTAGCTTAATTTCTTTCAATAGGCCATAATCACTTATAAAATAGTTGGTAAACTGAATCCTCTATACTGTTAGTTAGACAACTGCTACTCTTCTCATAAGCCTCATTAGTCCCTCTAATTTCTTTGATTTTCCCTCATATCCCACTCTTACTTTGTCAAAACAGAGGATGGGGGGAGACTTTTCTAGCAGCTTCTTGCTTCCATTGTCCTAAATTACCATATCAGAGAGATGTGAAAGTTATTAATGGTAATTCTGACAGTTTTCCTTTGGAAATAATTTAGCAAAGATCTATTATATCTAGATACTGATACATCAAAATGCTAACACAAGGAATTTCTATGCCAAAGGTAAAGCCAATACTGTGTAGCATCATTTTTGTTATGTTTCCCATTGGTAATGAAACATACCCCAAAATACCACTAATAATCTGCTTTTACATGACATGGCTCACTTGCAGACTTCTGACTGAGAACTGGTAACTTCTGGAGCTCTGCTGGTGCATACAGGCACCTCTTTCTCTGAATCAGAGAGCTCCACAGTTCTTACCACTATCCTATTTATTCCCCTACCTTTGCATTTTGTGCTGCTGAGTGCCATCAGGCCAGCAAGGCTGACCATCCAGGTACACAGTGCTGAAGGTGAAGAAATTGAACAGAGATTCAGATGTTTCTACCAAAACATGACCTCCCTAATTTCTTTCTCCCTAAGGGCACCTCTCACGGTTGCTGCTGTTTTCCCAGATTTACCTTTCCCCAGAGGAATGCAGGTGGTCATTATCCAGCACAAGCACCTTTAGCTCAGTATTGTGCCACTATCTCAGTAATTCCCTTCCACTTCATCAGCAATGTCAGCACAGCTCCAGCAGGGTCACAGGGACTAAAGGGTCACTGCAGCACAATTCTAATCAAAGACCTCAATCTCTGATTTCTAGGGGCTTGTTAAATGTGCTGAGAGCCCCCTGTCCCTGCCCAGTGTACATCCACAGAGGAGTGCACATTGGTCCATGGGGTCGAAACACCAGAATACTCATTCTCCCAGCTTCTGCTGTTAAACAGAAAAGCCAAAATTGTTTTAGAGTACCCAGAACCCAGGATTCCCCATCTTTCCCACATGCCCACAGAGCAAATCAAGAGGATCCTATCATGTCACTATACCATCATCTCAAGCTGTAGGCTTTACAAGAAAGTTACACGAACTCATATGGTATCAGACTCCTGACTGTCAAATCATTTTAAATAGATTCTAAGAAAACAAAATGGATTTACACCCTTCCAGGATCAAGATAACCAGACATGACATTTCTGACTCACTAGTAGGATTTTACATTGACAGACAGTAGTCCTGGATTTGCATGAAAACAGATTATAACTATTTCTAGCTAAAAAATACGCTGGGCGGGGGAGTTTCTTAGCAGTACATTTGCTTTTGAGATTAGGGATCTCAATGTCATGTAACCCCTAAATTATGTGCCTCTGTGCCTTATCAGATGCACCTCTAGACCTCTTTTAAACAGTCCATCAGGTTTGCATTGTTGAGAGCAACAACAATGCTCCGAAAACGAATTACAAACTTGATTCCAACTCTCCTCATCGATTTTTTCTTCAGGATGAAGAAAGGTTTTTAGATAAGGCTGTGACATCTAGAGACTCCAGGCACCTTCCGTGTCAAAGGACAGCTGAGAAAAGACCTAATCTCACCAGAAATAACAAACTCACTGGTGCCTCTTGTACAGCATTACCTTAGTTACACTTACTTTGCCCGACCTGAAACTCAACCACAGTCACTCCTCCATAAATTCATGTAAGTTTTGCTGGAATGGAGATTTACACATTTTTGATCACTCTCAAGAATTTTGAAAAACAAATCTGATTTTAGCATGGAACAAAAAGGTTCGGGTTTTAGCAACTACATAACTGTAAATTTCAGCTGTGGCAGTAACAACCATATGGCACTGCTGCACGAGTCAAGGTTCACAAAACGGAAGGATAAAACCTGTTATTGAGACACATTCTCCCTCAAAACTATCTTGTGCAACACAGAATACCTACCTCACAGGGAGTTTCAGCAATGAATTAGTCTGCCAGATGTGCACCTATGGCAGGAACAGCTGACACATATAGCTACAATGAATAACACATCACCAATTTAAAGCTGACTACAAACAATGCACCTTATTAAATCATTCATCCCCGTAGCAGTCGCACCCAGTCCTGTTTAGGGAGACACCTTCAACAGCTCATTAGGTATATGTCACAAGGGAGGGCCTGCAAGAGACTCTTGTCAGGATAACCCATATAGCTCAAGTTTAATTTGTGAGATGAGACAACCCTTTTACACATCACCACTACAGGTTTTACAAACAATGACAATTTTAACATAGGGAATGCATCACCTGTGACACATAAAGGATTTTACAACTCATCCCAACTTCCATCTAACAGTTCCATTCCTCAAAGCAATGCCATGTTCTGTACAATGGCTGTAGTGCAGTTTGCTGAACTTCTCACCCGTAATTATTTCATCTTTGTCAGGAAATTTGTTCACTGGGTGTTCTTTTTCTCTCAGTCAATTCTTTTGTCTCCTCCTAGACCAACAGCAAGAACCAACTGAACAACACTGAAAGTTCTATCACAACTCCCCTATTTGCACTACAGAGCTAGTTCCCATATCTGCCAACCACCAGACATCTTGAAAAAGTTATCCATGTGTTAGCCTGGCTCTCAGTACCCCAACTTTAAAGCCTTTTCCTTTTTGCAGAGAGGTCAAGAATGTCTGAAGATGACTGCCTGCACTTGCAAGATTGATTCTCTGCAAAACTCACCACAGCCCTGAGAGCTGAAATGAATTCACCCCATTATAGTAGCAAACATCTGAATCTCCTTGGCTTTCATTATTTGCAAATTATCCACACTACGACGTATCCCGCATTTAACTTCAGATGCAGCGTGGGGATTGGTAATTCACAGAGGCACATGTACTTTCTTTATACTAGCACTAGCTCTATACAAATTCTGCTCTGCTTTCTTAGTCAATAAGAAATCAAACTTACTTGACACCTGTGCAAGATTTCTTTGCAAATCAGATAGGACTCATATGTTCCAAAGAGTCCCTAATCCAACCCAATTTACTTTAATTGTCCCATCATCTTTCTCCCACTACAGGAAACAAGCAAAGTTAACAAAGGGCTTTGATCTAGCAGTGGATGTCTGTAAGCTTGAGATGATGCACAAGCACTATATAAGTAGAAATAAGTGAACATTAAGCACAAAGCCACTTCCTGCTCTTTCAAGTGCTCGACATCCACAAAGGTATGATCTCCATTACAGCCAACTTCACCTTGACAGCAGCTCTTTCAATACTGTGGCCAGGCTGTAACATAAACCTCACAGAGATTCCTCAACTAGCTTTAAAGTTGCTGGGGTCACATACAGGTAGGCCTGGTGCTGCTACAATAAAATATACCAAAGAAGGTGGAAAAATACTGGAGGATTAGGGCGTTAACCCATCACCAGGGGATTAAACAGGATGATTTGAGATAGTTGCTGCCCTCAGGTGACAGCCCCACCCCTGTGGACGGTGCCCTGTCCCTTCCAACAGGGTCAATGAATGGTATAGAAATCCACTTGCAGACCAACCCAATTTATAGTCCAGCACATTAAGGTAAACAATGAGCACAGATCCACATAACATTCAGCCATCAGTTGTGGCATGAAGGATGTGACAAGGGCAAAAGAGACAGCACCTGAATTACCATCCCATTTAATCTATCATTAAATGCACATGACTGTGATGCCACAAACTTCACCCCTCCTACCACTAGTGGTGGTGCCCAAACTTCAGTCATTCCTGCAGCTTGTGTTCCCTTTTTCTCCAATGTGACTGGAATTGCTTGCTCCACATATGCCAACAAACCAGTTTACTAGGGAAATATTCACCAATAGCCAGTTTTGAGTGAATGCTGAATCTGCACACACCATCACTGAAAGAAAATGACACATAACCATCACAGGGACATGTGATCCACATCCCTAAACAAACTTGCACGACATCACCCACTTAGTCCTCTTTTTGCTAATGGCTTTGTATCTAAGCTAAAATAAAAAGGTCAATTCCAAAAGGATACTGTGCTTACTAATATGACTTCTCTAGCTCAGGGCAAACCCAATTGAATTATGTCATAGAATGATATATTTTCATACATGCAGGAATAATATATTTTCATACAAGTGAGAAACAGCAGCAAGGCACTGTAACCAAAGCTGGACTGCTGCTTCTCCGCTGGAAGCCAGCTTGCACAGACTTCAAAGCTCCAGGTGCTGTTCTTTAGCACAGATAAATGCTGCTGTCTGCTAGTCACACATCACCTAACAGTGGCAACAGTAACATAATAATCTTCCCCTACTTTTGATCAAATTCTTAGTAAGCAACCA
Source organism: Rhipidura dahli (assembly GCA_013399225.1). Lineage (NCBI taxonomy): Eukaryota > Metazoa > Chordata > Aves > Passeriformes > Rhipiduridae > Rhipidura > Rhipidura dahli. The sequence goes on from VXAC01002052.1 coordinate 613,731, forward strand.
GAATTCCTTACACATGGATATCATTCTGCCATTGCTGGGTTGTGCTGCATAAGATGGATGTATTTCAGAACAGCACTTAAGTCCTACAACAAGGTCTTCTGGAAAAGACAATGGCCTGGGGCCTGTCAAACTGAGTTCTGTGGCTGATTCCAATACAGAGCTCAGAGATGCCACACAAACTATTGGAGGAGGGCACTTCAGGCTAAATGAGAATGAAGAAGACAAAGAGTTAGGATATCAAACTCCAAATCCCAGTTCCACCAGTCTCTCAGTCAAATAGCCTCATAGATTAGAGTGTCTTATGAAGAGTTGATTTGAGGACACTGCATTCATCCCCAGATTTGGCACACAACTCCTGAGGAAATCACCCAAATTTCCAGATGCTGGTCTCTCACTTTCACAGGAAGATGTTTCAGTCAAACCAGTTATGCTATTTTGCAATTAGGTAGTGCTCTTTAATGAACCCTTAGCAAATTAACAGGGCTAATGTGCTGTATTTCCTGAGTTGTGTTCCCTCGAAATACAGCTTTTCCATACTACTAAGCATCTTACTACTACATTTTATACACAGGGAGGTGCCTTAGGTACAAAGAGAAGTCATTTGAATACTTAAAATAAATCTTGTAAATACTGTAATGTCAATAATACAGATCAGGCACACCAGCTTGCCAGAACTGCTTCCAAAAGGGATAAAGGAGTAAGGATGGTGAGGCTACAAGACAGGAACTATAGGGAAGAATTAGAGATCACCTGGTCATGCAATACTACTAAAATTTCACCACCTACCAAAGGTGGAGGAAAGGATGAAAGAAGAAAGAGACAGATATTTATTTTTCATTTTGTTGGCAGAAAGAAAAAGAAGACAAAAGGACTTATGGTTATCTTATTGTCATGAATGACCACAGAGTTCATGCCCCAGTTTGGTGTACAGGACTCAGCCTGACCCATACAATGCATTCCAGGCCATGAGCCCCACACCTGCTTGCACTGCTACTCCCATATCCCATAGCAGCAGGAGAGGTTCTGTTAGTACAGACAGCAGGAGCTCCCAAATTTCTGTAGAGCCAAAAAGCAAACAGGAGAAAGTGTATTTCCAGCTTTGTCCCTCAACTGGACTGGACAGACACTGGGGGATGCCTTGCCTTCAGTTCTGTGAACCTCAAGCTAATGCCAAGCTGTTGCAATGAATATGAAATCAGCATATTTGTCCTCTCAACAATCTTGAAATCAAGTGTCAAGAAACTTGACAAAGTCTTCCACTGTTAAAAACCTGTAGCTGTACACCTCCCTGTAAAATAAAATAGAGATTGTTCATCAACCAAATGCCTCTGGAACTATTTAAATCTGCAACACCATAAGTACCCAGAGAGGTGAAGAATTGGTACAACTTTGGACATGGCATCTGAGGCAGAATGGGAACCAACTGAAGAAAGTCAAGAAGAAATTACTAGATCTAAGTATCAGGACTCACAAAGGAAGACTAAAGTAGCAAGGATTTCTGAAGCAAAAAGAAAATAAAAAAAAAACAGAGGACAGGGAATTTTGCTGATGTCAAAGGCCATTTTAAGAAGGAAGACAATAGGTCAGTTCTGCCTGTCTGTGGAGACAGGAGAATCTAAGGGCTTAAGTGCAGCAAGGCTTGTGGAAATACAGTCTAACAAAACCCACAAGGAACAGACCAGATAAGGAGATTGTGGCTTTCCTGTTATTTAAGACACTTAAAAGTTCAGCAGACATCCAGCACAAATATTGGTGATCCCACTCCAGAGGAAAAGAAAGAATTAATTATATGATCTCCAGGGACTCTTCTAATACTGTTCCAACACTTGGAGGTCAGTACAAGCACATTCAAACGGGCTGCTACTGCAAGATGTGTATCTACGTAATTCATCTACCAAAGTTTGCCTGGTCTTCTCAGGAAGCCTCTTACCATTATGGAATCCTACATCCATACACCTGCAGTTCCAAAAACATCCCTTCTGCCCCATCCATCTCCTACTGACCCACAAAGCTCTTGGTTTAGAGGTGAAAGTGATGCAATGACAACTGATTCTCAAGAAGTGATGGACAGGGTGAAAAATCTAGTCAGTGGGTCTGGAGCCGAATAAAAAAAAAATTACAACAACAGACAGCAGGCAGATTACAAACCACAAGTAGAAACCACAGCCAGAGCCAGCAACTCAGCAATTGCAAAATTAACAGTGTTGGGTCATGAAGTGTCAACCACAGGCTGATTATCAGCTCCAGGATGTCCCACAGAGAATCAATGTAACATGATAAAACCACTGGAACATTTGGAATGGAACATTCAGAACACAATACTCAGTTATAAAGGTGTTCCTGAGAAGGGACTGTTTTTCAGAACCTTACATTCAACTTTCTCATTTAGAACGCTTCTGTTTTTTGCATTAACATCATGGAGTGTTTTGATTCTTAACACTAGCGACCAGAATTTTATTCCAGAGGAAATTCATCTCTTCCCAGTGCTAAGAAATAGTACAAAATTTGGAGAAGTGTGATTATCTGCTCACACAAAGTGACTAGCTTCTTAATATTTTATTTACATATCTGGGTATTTTTAAAAAAACCCGTACATTTGCCATTTTTAAAAACTACTACAATAAAAAAATGCTATACATATCCTCATAGGAGTCTTTTTCACACTTGAGTGTAGTTCATCTTGAAGTGAACAATACACAAATTCAAGCAAGAAAACCTCTCCAGTACCACCTATAATGGCCAAGTAAATACACACCAAGAGCAGCAGACAATGATGACACACTTCAGAGATAAAAAAATATTACTCATTTCTACTGCTGAAGTACCCAATTCCTTTGACTACTGAAAACACAGTAACTAGTGCACTGACTCAATGACACATGCTAGTTTCATAATTAGGGTGGAGCATGCAAGCAACTATAAAGGTTGCCCCAATCTGAGACTCTCACTGCTGGATACATCTGAAAGCTCCGGACTCTGAGTGAGGTAAGCATAATCTAAATATATTGGGTCTTTCAAATCCTCAAACCTAACTTAGATAATTTCCTTTCTTGGGAAAGTTGATCAATTTTACAGAAAAAAACCCAAGTCTTTTCATCTAGGTTAAGTATTATTCATTAAATGGTTAACTAGGCAATGAAGAGAGTGTCAGATAGATTTCTAATTCTGATCATTATTGTCTGCTTTGTTTGCAGTTATTCTTCAAGACAACATCTGAGAAACATGGAACATCTACTCAACGAAAACCTTCTGAAGTATTTTACCCAGTATGCTTTACAGGAGGGCAGCACCAGTGCACTGTCCATTGGTGGGCTGAAGAATCTCCTTCAGAATCAGTTTGCACAGTACCTGAAGGTAAGTTTCAGCCTCATTGTATTCACTATGCTTCCTTGAAATGCATAGGAAAAAGGAAATAGAGGAAATGACATTCAGGGCAGATTACTGTGCCCAAATAGTTTCACTAAATCCATAATTTTTAAATAAGGTTTGGCTTATAAGACTTCATTTACATTGATGAACAGTAGCTCCAAACAGATATTTGAGCACAGAGTTCTAACCAAGTCCTATGAAACAAAATGGAAAAAAAATCTAAGAAGCTGTTCTGTTTGGGTTTGGTTTTCTGGTGTTTTTTTTAATGCAAACCAAATTTCACCTGAAATACTGTAGCTGAATCTTAGAAAGTATTTTTCATTTCAGTCTAAATAATCAATCTTGAATCTATAAAATACATAGGAAAAAATCTATAAACCAAGTAAAACAATAGAACACATTTAAAAGCAAGAGACCTCAGCCAATTTCTATCTAGGTTAAATTACCACCATCACAAAATAAAAGAAGTTTTGCCATTCCAGAACGATGCCAAGTAAAGAAAAAAGATGCCACCAATCAAGAGAGAGAAATACCCACTTCCTGTAGCTAGGAAAAAAAAAAAAAACTGCGTTCTGATTTTATATCTGCCAAATCTTTCCTTAACTGCATTAGGACTCAATTTAGATTCTTTTGCTAGACAAATCTTTAAATACTGTGTTTTGGACATCTCACAAAAGCAATTTTTGCTGAAGGTTTGAAATAAGTGGCACTCCTATAGAAAAATACAGCATTTTGAGAACTACAGTAATCCAATTTAGTCATTTCAATCAACATGAAATGACTTATTAACAAGAGACTCCCCAAAAAACACTACCTTTCCCTTAAAAGACAGCTTAGAAATTGATTGCCAAATATTAACAGAAATGTTAATAGCAATATAGCAAATTCAGATAAATAACATTTTTTATATTAGCTGAAGACAATCCAGCATCATACCCATTATTCCAGATATGCAGAAATGGAACTACTCAGAAAAAACAATACTGATGTTTTCTATCTGGACCTCAGATATTTTCAAGCAACGAGTCTGTCTGCAGACATTTATGGCACCATAATAAATCAATACCAAAACAAAACAGGATGTTACAAAACATGCAGAGATTCATGGTATGAAAAAAGAAAACATTTCAAAAATTTAAATTATAACCTCAGATTTGGTTTATAATATTTAATTAGCCTGATGAGGGTTGTTATCAGAATATTCACTGCATCAGGATGCTACATGCACTCTTACCAGACACAACAAATAAAAGAAGCTAATAATCTAAACTAGATTTAATACATTAGCAAGATTTTTTTCAACAATGAATACAGTATTCCTACTAAAGAGGGGGAAAGGGGAGGGAAAGAGACCCTCAGATCCCGGCCCAAAGCATAAAGACAGTAGCAGTATGTTTACAAATAGTGTATGCAGGGCCAATTTAGTATCTAACAAAGGAGTAGGTGGTATGCATATTCATTTTTACTGGTGATTATGTACCTGCTGCAGCTATTTTACCTGCTCTGGTTCCCATATTCCAAATTTACCCAGAAGACTACAGTAACCCATCTGAGTAACACTTCATATTTCTCAAATGGTTATATACGTTTGTTAACATTTTTGGCAGGCAACAGCAGACACTGTCCTACTAGTTTAACCAGTCAAACTAGCAAATACAGCACCACCAGTAACACCTTCAAGTAACACTGTTATTGACTGCAACACTTCTTGGCAACATTCTTCATAGAAAAATGCTCAAAAATGCTCATGGAGATCTAATTATTTCATTTTTTCTTTTTTTTTTTTTTTTTTTAATTCTCGTCCTATAAAAACAGGATCAATTCTCACTTGATAACATAATTAAATCGTTGGACAAAAATAACGATGGAACTGTCAGCTTTGATGAGTTTATAATGATTGTAAAAAGGATAACTGGTACAGGACAGTGAGGCATCTGCAAGAATGAGTATCACTGCTTTGAAGAAGAGCCTGGCATTTGTTTACATTAAGTGTACCTCTAAACCCACAGATGTGCTATTATTTTAAATCATATGGAATAAAGATTTAACAGATAACACAGCTTGTCTGTATTGTGCCTCTGCCACACACACTAGCTACAATGCTTTCCAACTAGTTCAGAACTACTGTTTCTATTTCACGCTACATTTGAGATGTTATTTAACAAATCCTGCTTTATCTGGGCAATTATTTGGACCTCTAGCGAACTTCAAATCACACAGTTTCTAAAACACACAATAAGAAAGGTGCAGCATTCCATTTCAGGAGTGCTTCCTAGTGTATACTATCCAATTCTCCTCCCAGTTCAGTTTCATCATTCACAAAAGATGACACTTGATACAACAAGCAGTTCAAATTTTTAGAAAATGAAGTACTTATTTTGAATAGCAATGTAACAAGGCCAAGTATGATCACTGCAACATCAGATGCTCATCTTAAATTATATTTACTTTTTTTGTTATGACTCTGTAAATGGGAACACGTAAGTATAGCTATAAAGTGTTGTTGTAGTTAAAATTCATTAGCTTTACTTGGTGCAGTCTTAACCTTTTCATTGCATGATTCCTGTAACAGATGTGCTTTCATGCATGTGGTTCATAGGCATTATTATTTACTTCAAGAAGAAATTAGTGGAAGAGAAATATGAAGAACAGATATTTTGAAGACAAGTAATCAGTGGATTAGGCACTAATCCTACTAGATAACAAATTTTGGACGGAATTTTAACATCGACATCATCCATTATCTTGATAAATCACTTAGATCACTTAGATCTTAGAGTTACTTAAGGACTTAAAGACTCAGCTTAATTACAAAGCCTGTTAAGTGCATTCAAGATCCCATACTACTGTGGTTCCGATCCCTGAATTTCTCCTTCATGAAATGAGAAATAAAGTACTCCAAACCAGTGATGCATAAACAGAAGCCTTTAAAAATATGATCTTTAAACATTCTATGAATGTCCTGACATGCTCCCAGGCCAATCTTCTACAAAAGCCCTTTAGTTGTTAAAATGTATTATTTCTTGGAAGAAAGAAAATCATATTTATTACTTTTTTCCTGGTTTGTGGAAATATTCTAAATTAACGATATACTATGATTTCAAAAGTAAATACACTACATGCACATTATGCTAACTAAGCTCCACTAGAGATTTTACACACACACCTAAGTACAATCACAGAATTTTAAGAGGTGCTTTTGCATGTGTGAGACATACATTCCTTTTCATCTCTCAGACAACCTTAGAAATTTTGGAATTCAATCAGGTTACTGACATCCCAAATAATAAACATGGCCACCAGGAAACTAACATGTTTTAAGAGTGTCACCTACTGGCAAAATATACTTCTGCACAATTTTTTGAATATATAGAAAATGCAGTTATTTTACCCAGTGCAGTAAGTTCAGGTTCATGATCCTATACAAGGTGTAATGGGTCATGAAGAACAATAGTCACAATTAAGATTAGCTTTTTTAATCAAAGAAAATAAAAGAAAAATTATTTCCAGAAGAGTCTTTTTTTCTTCCAGAAGTGTATTAGATACAGTTGCAAAAAAAAAAAAAAAAAAAACCGACAAAGAACACAAACAGATCATTAAAAAAACCAGTAGTTTAATAGTACAGGAAGATGAGAGAAATGGAAATAAAAAAAATAACTCTTCATCCATCCAGTGAACCCACTTCACCAGCAGTTTAGACTATACAGTTTCCCTTTTAAAGGAGTTATTGTTGAAATTACCATTTGCAGGAGAAAATTCATACCAAGCTCTATGCTCAAGCAAATACATTACCTTTCATTACATTACAGCCATCCTCCTGCAAAGAGTACTAGAAATTTTTACAAGGCTAGAAGGTAAAGCAGAAAGCTTAAAAATACATAATGGGAACATCACCTACAAATAACCAGCCAAGATGAGCCCAAGAACTTGGGCTGTGCTCAGAGCTCACACACCTCCCTCATCTTCCCATCTGAACCAGGGCAATGCTCCAGGCTTGGGGAAGAGAGGCTGGAAAGCTGCCCTGGGAAAAGGACTGAGGTGCTGGAGCATGTCCAGGAAAGGGCAACAGAGCTGGGGAAGGGTCTGGAGCACAAGTCTGATGAGGAGCTGCTGAGGGAGCTGGGGCTTATCCTGGAGAACAAGAGGCTCAAGGGGGACCTTGCCACTCTCAGAACTGCCTGCCAGGATGTTGTGGCCAGATGGGGATCGGGCTCTTCTCTCAGGCAGCCAGTGATAGGATGAGAGGAAATGACCTCGAGCTGTGCCATGGGAGGTTCAGGTTGGAAATCAGGAATAATTTCTTCACTTAAAGGGTTGTTAAGCATTGGAATGGGCTGCCCAGGGACTTGGTGGGGTCATCCTCTCTGGAGGTGTTCAAGACATGACTGTACGTGGTACTCAGGGCCATGGTCTAGTCAACAAGGTCGTATTTGGTTTAAGGTTGGACTTGATGATCTTGGAGGTCTTTTCCAACCTAAATGATTCTGTGATTCTGTGTAATACTGAGTCACATGTGCACTTCATAACTGTAGTTTTTATTTGCAACAAAAAGGTTCGAATTTCCATAGACGCAGACAACAAAGGGAAACAAAGGAGACCAAAATATTTCTAAGTGCTTTAGAGGAAAATATCAACTCCAGTAGTACAGTTCTGAGTACCTGAATGCTTAGCAAATTAAGAAGCAATATAAGTAGCTGCATATTTTATGATGCTGCTCAGTTCCCCTGCCGAACTACGTTTCAAGTTTTGTCTCTTTTTTAAAAAATAAAAGGAAATACAGCTACTGCCTCACCAGTACATTTCTTCTCTCTCTTCAGTTTCCAAAGGAGGGGAAACCAAAAGAAAAGTACACTGCTTCAGCCCTAAGTTAGCACACAGTGGCATCACAACATATGATCAGTGCTGATATATTCCAATTAACTTTCTTGGATAATGAAACATCCATATCAGTTTGGTAGTTCACAAGCTTCAGTAATCAGCTTCCCTCCCAACTGTTTTTATTGATTATGTAGAATATCTAAACAGCTTTCAGCACAAGATGGACTTTGCTAAGGCAGATTATTCAGCAGCTCTAATTATTGGTAGTGCAAATCTCCCACTTGGAATGATTTACATCTGTTTCTTGTCCAGAACTGAGGTGTCAAAGATCAGATTAAGATGCTGAAATATGACTGCCAATAACCAATTTCAGAACCTTAATGTAGCTCAGAAAAACAGAATATCCATTATACACACTGCAATGATAACACTTCCATTGAAAACAATCTATTAATCTTCTATGACACATACATTCATTCCATTCTTTACTTAACTTTATGTCCAAATAATTTTCTCTTTAACATATCTACCTTACTTGCCCTTGAATGCAAACTGCAAATCACCCAAATACAATTAAATAAAACTGGCACTCAAAAAGCTCTAGAAACAAGAATGCCCCAGAATTGGTCTTCTGTGTTGTCTTTATTTTACCCTCAAAATTTCAGACTTGTTGCAAACAAGCAACTTTGACAGACAGGGCAATGCTCTGAAAATCCTCCTATTTGCACATTTCAGACTAAGCAGACATGAAAAAAAGTGTTTTACTTGCAAATCCCAACACAATTCTCTTGAAGGAAATTCATACGGAAACACTAGGTCACTGTGAGCAACCCACTTAATTTGTCACTAGAGCAGCTGTTTACATCTCACACTGAGATAATTAAAGATAATTGCTTTATTTTTCATATTTATTTCTGTTCTTTTTCATTTTCTTAAAAACTCTCTTTCACTGATCACTTTTAAGTTTTACTACATTAATAATCTGATGAAATCCACTCTAAAATCCTACCATCAGCCTATGATGCAGAGCCCTGCCATATCTGGGGCACTGAAATTTTTGTCAAAAGGAGGATCAAAAGATGCACGGGGAGGAGGGGTGTAGTGGTTATTTATACTATATATGTAAAGGAAATACAAGAGTTTTTTAAACCATTCCATTTAATCCTTATCTTGTCATATAAATTTTTGTTTTGGTAATAGCTTTGTGCTACACTTTTCAGCTCCCTTTTATATCTTATTCCCTAGTAAAGCCAACCTAATCATCATTGTCTACTCCCAGAATGAGTTTACAGACAAGGAAACTATTAGAAAAATTACAAAAATAAAGCTAAAGCAATTCACAGAAGCAAATAGGCAATGACAAGAGACTATCAAAAAAAAAAAAACTTTTTAAACAATATTGAGTAAGGACAGGCACCTTAAGATACCACCTCATGTCCTACCACATAAAAATATAGATAGATTTTAACTAACACGGAGGTAACTCCCTTTTCAACAAAGATGTATGCTCACAAAACACATGCAGTAAAAAAAAAGTACTTACAACGGGGTTTTTTGTGTCTGGGTCAAATTCTGTAGAGTTTGCATCTGGAATAGAAGTTCAAAGTAAACACAGTACATTTGCTCTAAATGCACTACAAACTCTGCTAGTTTGCTGTTTTGCACTACAAAATAACAGCTCTGTGGCACTTCAGGGCTTGTCCACTTTTATGTTATAATCTCGTGCACTGAAACTCATCCTGCACTCCTTATGAAGCAACCACAGGAAGCATATGACCTCAGACACATATGTTTCCTTTCCTGCTTTACAAAACACTTTCCTCTCAGGTCTTAGTATTAGAAATTCATTGATAAATTAAATCTCTTTATACTACTACTGCAATGGCTCTTGTTTGGCTACTCTGGGAAAAAAAGGCAAGTGAGAAAACCACTTCTCACATTTCAGTCCTCACCACCTGCCCACTTCAGAAAGAGACTACAGAGGTGAACTCTAAGCACACTTTCTTCTACACTCTTTAGATCAAGAAGCAGGTTTCAAGCAATCTGCTTAACAAAGAGTTCTCACTCCCTTGCACAGAGAGGTAGCACAGGATACTTAGCTGAAAATCATCCTGCTGCAAGAGCAAAGTATCTAAAAATCACAGGATCTGTAAACAGTTCTGATAATAGACATACATTTCACACAGAATAAAAATCATCTAAATAAATCATATTCACACTAACATACTTAGCTCACCTTCCCAATTCAAACAGTTTCTTGCAAATTCCACAACTGCTAACTGCATTCCCAGGCAAACTCCTAAGAGAGAAAACAAAAACTCCAGAATTTACCAGGACAAAGAGTAAGACTGAGAAAGTACTTGCTGTTCTGCCTTAAACTTGACTGCCTTGAAATCTAGGGATTCATTGCATATACACAGACTTACAAAAAGTTAAACCAAAACTCACACTCCAAACTTGGCACACTATAAATACATGTGACACAATTACGTCCTTTAAGCCCTTTCAAAGGTATTTTTTTCCTTTCATCTATTTTACCAATAATTACTGCAAAGACAAATAGAAGCTGAAAATCTGCGTATATCCAGATTCAAACTTTGCTTTGGCAACTACTCAGACACTTAAAAAAAGTAAGAAATGTGGAGTAGGAAACAAAGCCTCAGAGGCACTTACACAAACAGCACTTAGCTGACAGGCCAGATGACGTCTTTAGACTTTCCCGTAACATAAACCAGTAAATCAAATAAACCACTTAATATAGCAAAAGTGGTCCAAAGATACCTGTGTTTTCTGCACACTGTTTAACAAAGAGAATTATACTGATTTAGTTACAATGAGAAGCAAAGACTCTCCATTTTTGAACAAAGCAAATTAAACCTTTGAAGTAGGGATTGTCTTTTTTCCTTCCTTAAACAGCAGACATGGTACACAGCTATGATCCTGGGGTTCTTTACATGGCAGATAGTCACAACATCACACATACTTCCATAAGACAGGATCCTTCCCTAATGTGGGGGTTTGGGTTTTTGTTTTTTTTTAATCAAATCAATTAGTTCACCATACATTTCCTAAACACAGACATTTCTCACTCTAATGATCTTACCAAGAAAAGGTTTTTTCTTTGTTCTTGCCCAGGAGATTGCTTGGAGTTTGCCTTCTGTTCCCCTAATTCCAAAACCTCCTGGGACCAGAATGCCACTGTAATGACAACCATATACAAAAGAACCAACATGTAGAATCAAGCTAGCAGAGGAACCCATACAACTTGAGGGCTTTTGAGATTAAGCAAGCACAATGCATGAAAGGCATATTTTATATGACCACTCCAAATACAAAGAAATTAGCTTCAAATTTGGAGATTTGTTTCATCTACCCACCCCAATTCTCATCTAACCATTATCACACTTCACAGTGAAATTCCCACTGCTTAAATAAATACTGCTCAAATAAACTAGCTTCATATTTCTACTTAGAATTTTAACACCCCAAATTCAGATCTTCTAATGCCAAAAAAACTGAATGCATCTAGCCAAGAAACAACATCCCTTTAAAAATACAAATTGAATCCCGGCAATGATTCTTAACAGACACATTTGCAGAGTGCCACTAGCATTTACAAGGATCTCTCAATATGCTGAATGTTGACAACAAAACCTTTGTCAACTGACCTGCACTGTAAAAAAGTCCAGATATCTCAAAAAGCAAAACAACAACAAAAAAACCCCAAAACCTTAACCAACAACCTGAAAACTACAACTTGTCCAAAGATATTAGGCAGAGTTTAAGGATATGGGTTGATACTTTAATTTGCTGAAGCTTGTCACCAACCATGCAATCTATCCTTTCATGTAAGTAACAGAAGTTTGGATGCATTGAGAAATTGAGTTATTGAAGCGTTTTTCATCACATGAAAAAAGTATCATGGTCTTCATTAGGGATACAGAATGCCCAACATCACTTACTCTGCTTTGCATAGTTTGTGCCATGCCTGGTGATACTTCACTGAGTTCTCTGCTTCCATAGAACTTTCAAGTTCTGTTGAATCTATGTACTAATAAAGAAAAATAAGCAATGAAATTGTCTCTTCTTCCACAGAAAGAGCAGCAGTCAGTATATAATCAAGCATTAGAGAAATTATTAAAGAGTTTCAAGTGAATTTGCCAAAAAACCTGTAACAACTTCACTGAAGACCCAGTATTTATTTGCTTTTAAGACCTAATGTTTGCTCTAATTGTAGCAATCTGTGCCCCTTTCTTTGCACATAGCTCAGGAGTTCTGCCAGTGTACAGTCCTGTTTGGCACCCTCCAGGCAGGCAGACTGACCAGAATGGTTTGTAACTGTGAACCCAGGTTATCTTCCTATGGTAACCAGGGCCAAACAAGGAGTGGTGCTGACCTTATCCTGTTATCCCAATGGGATGTGGCCAGGACGTTTGCTTTCCTGGTTTTTGGGTGCCACAGCTATACCAAACTTATTATGAGACTGAAAAAATCTGCACAGTCTGTGAGAAAGGCATTCCTGGTGACTCTTGGGTAGAAAGGGAGACAAACTCATCTATGCCCTACTAGAAATACTGCATTAGAATCCCTAGTGCCATTAAAAAGCACAGCTCCTGAGGCACCCCTAGAGTGAAGTCAGGGGACTATGTACTGTACTGGGGACACAAAAGATCAGAGTCTGATTCTGAGTTTTGCCAGTCTTTTTCTCAGATTAACATAATTAACCATATCCTGATGTAGAGTCCATCCTCCATAGAAATGAGATCATCTGAAATGGCAGAACTCACCTGTGTGCAGAGAAATGCAACTGACAAGGAGATTGCTGAAAGTTTCCCAGACAGGACTGCTTACTAGCAAACATTTTCTACTTTTTCCACATTCCAGAAGGCATCAAAAATACAACAGAAAAATAACTATTTTTGAATGCTGATATTCTGTACTAGAAGAGTATTACGGGATAAACTAAAAGGACACTATGATATTGCAAGGTTGCAAAGAGAAACAAATGACAGTTGGAGTCAATTGTATTTTCCTTGCCAATCATAAAAACTTCCCACTCTGCAGCTGTCAGTATGACACACTACAGTGACACAATCATGTAGGTCAGAAAGGACCTTGGAAAGTCTCAAGCCCCACTCCCTGCTCAAAGCAAGTCAAATTAGAGCAGGCTGCTTAGGGTCATTTCCAGTCAGGATCTAAAAATCTCCATGGATCTTCTGGTTGTTCCCACTTTCTTGTTTTTTCATGCACAAAGAAACAACTTTTTGGAGTATTTGGTAATAATCTTTTAGGGAACAAGGAAAGGCTGACCACCTGCCATTTCCCCAAATCCTAATTCTTTCTTTTTGTTAAGATTGGTATATTTGTCCTTTTCTAGTCATAGAATAATTAGATTGGAAAGGATCTCTAAGACCATAGAATCCAACTGTTAACCCAGGATTGACAAGTTTATCATAAAATCATAAATTTCGTGTCATGAAAACAAGTGAAATCTAACTTTGATAGTAAACATGAATTTGCAGACAAATGTCTGCTTTTTCATCAGATCCAGTTTTAGGTAACTTCAGTGTTCCTTTCAAATAAAATAATTAAATCTGTAAACATTTCTTTTTAAAAATGAGATGCTTGGCCAGTCTGTATTTATCTGCATGATCCATTTTCTAATTTTCACATGAATTAAAACTGCATTATGTGATGGGAATTAGTAGGTTACCACAAAGTGATACAATAGTAGATTCAAAGTATCCTTGAATGCAAAAACCAGAAATATCCTCACCATTAAGTCCAGTTTGTAATTAATGGCCAGCGCAGAGTGTTCCAGAGCTTTGAAAACAGATGCATAGCAGTCACTCAGTTTTGTGTACTTGCCAACGAGAGCTATGGAACACACCTTCAGCAACCTTTCATATCTGACAAAAACAAGTTCTTCAGTTACTACACCAAATTTCACACAAACCCCCCCCATATTTTAACAGTGTTGGATTTTTCTTTAACCCCGCAAAATATCTCCTAAAATTTCTGAACTGCCAATGGTTTTAAACCCAAGCCATTCACAGGTATTCATCAGCACTATCCCCTGTCCAGTTTGGTGACTTCACAGTAGCTAAAAACCTTACTTGAATTAAAGCATTTCCAGAGAAAGAAGCAGGATGTAGAATACCTGCAAGCCATTTTCTTCCACTTCATTAGAAGATCACTTGGCTGGTCATCAATAGGTAAATTTAGCCTCTGTTTAAAATACTTAATGATGCCTTGCTCCTCCAATAGGATTGGTACTCGGTAAGTAGAAGAAACATCATGAATAAATATCACCTAAGAAAAAAAGCAGAACGTAAAAAACTTATGGAAATTTTTTATATGGAAACATTCATTCTATTTTTGGATATTACATGCATTTTTTTATTCTACACACACTCTGATTTCTAAATACCTTCCTTCTGAATGAGCTGGACAGCACAGCTAATATTTAAAGAAAAAAGACACTCAAAGAAAGTCACAGCTAATATTTAAAGAAAAAAGTCACTCAAAAAGCAAAAATGTGTTTTACTTCTCCTTCATAACATCACACAGGCTTGTCAAGCCTATCAGTGCATCAGTTTTAATGCAAACATCTGACCCCACAAGCACTCATGCTTGCTAGCACTTCCTCCCCTCTCACAAACTTGAACAGTGTTAACCATGAAAGCAAGAAAACAAATTAAATCCAACAAAACAGACCCAATTTGGTTGTGATAAAATCTCCCAAATGTATTTTCTTAGTGAAGTAGGCCATGTAATTACTGACTACAGTCCATTTAAGGACCTTTCTGTTGAGAACACATTTATAAACTGCATCCAAGCTGCCTGCAATTAAGCTGATTGTGCTCGGCTTACCTGAGACCACAGAGCTCAGAATCCTGAGCACAAGTGTTCTCTTCCCTGAGATATGAGCAGCAGAGGATACTCACTGAGTTACCCTTAAGCTGCTTCTGTTCATCACACAACTCTGTACATGTGCATGCTGCCCCATGCCTCTCCATGTGCCCATTCAATTTGAAAAGCCACATAACCACTTGCATCTGTTCTACCTTCGGTACTATCCATTACATTGAAGAGTAAAATGTTCTCACTTGCAAAAATACTAAAGAGCAGTTGATTAATCAAAATTAATATCTGATTAGCAATCAATTGCAAACTGTCAAGGGAAAAAATCACACATTAATTACAAAAGGACATATAACTACACAGTAGATGCATGTTTAAGGGCATAAATAGCCTACTGCTTATTATCACAGTTCACGTGGCTGTGACCATCTGTGGACATAAGCAAATCACTTAGCTTTAACCACACCTTGTTCATCCATTATAAACACTGAGATGATTTATGGGCAACAACCAACCACAGCTGTGAAAACTATGCAGTTTCATGCTATGTATAACTACCCATGCACACAAAATCTATTCCTTTTATTAGCTTTTACACAATATGCATTAAAATTATTAGTGACTGTTTGACATAAAATTTAACAATATACTCCAAATATTTTGAAAATGCTACAGCATCCATAATAGCGAGATAAAAATTATAAGAACAATTACATATTAATGAAGCAGTCTGAAGTTAAAAACAAAAATGCACAGAAACATTTGTACACTTTCCCACATGTAATATTGAAGTACAGACCTGCTCAGGCTCCACATGACAAAACATGGAAATCTTCTCCTTCACAGCCATCTCTATAGGTTTTGCACTTCTGCAGACTATCTGTCATAACAGAAGGAAAAACTTCAAATATTTACTAGGCAAACCAATAGAAGATCCTCAATACTTCATAGGCAAAGTCATCTCCTTTTGAAGCAGAGCACAAACAAAAGTGCCTTTTCTTACTCTTTTCCCTCTTTTGGAATTCTATGATATATCATAGTTCACAAATATCTACCTAGCCAGGCAGAAGTAAATCAGTCACTGCCCATACTGACCCATTTTCATTCATTTTTCATTGGCATTCTCTGTCATACTGCTTTCATCATGCTATCCTTTCTTGCAGCTACTACTGTAATACTCTTTGCCTCAAGTCTAGCAGCTCTGTAAGTATGAATACGATGAATCAAAAGGAATATTGTAATCTTATCAGTAAGATCAGATTTAAATTGAGAGCAGTAATACTTAGCTTACACGCATGAGTATTTCAGCATCTTTTTAATTTACACATCATGACAAAAAGGAAGCCAAAGAAGAGAAAACTAATTCATAATTGTATGGAGTTTTTACTGGTGCAATTATTCTACTACTATTTTGCTGATACATTTAAACCCCAGTAATTTTAGAAAATATTGATCATTTTTAACCAACTAAGAAAATAATTATATGTTTTGGTGTTTGTTGGAAGGGGTCTTTTTTTGCATTATATAAGTCCAGGCAACTAGATCAAAGTGCCTATTGATTACTCAGTCTATTCCCTCAAATGATTTTGAAACCTGAAAGTATAACAGAAAGTTGGATAATCCTGTTACGAGATCAGTTCATCACTTTCCCCATCTTTCTAGCAAATGCAGCTACTTAATGCATTAAGCCCTTTTGCTCAGAAACTTGTAGCTGACCTTTGATCAGCTTGCTAATGCAGCTTTACTACACTGATACTGATGGAGTTTAATTAACTTACCCTACCCTCACAAGTAATTCCAGAAACAGAAAAAAAAATGCTAAATGTAAGAGAAAATTAGCGCACATTCAAATCAAAATGTAATTAGGAAACAATTCATACATTCTATTCACTTAAGCACAAGTCATACTTAAAAATTTGGTACAGTTTGAAGCTGAAGGTATAATTCATAAACCTAAACAGTATGAGCACATGACTAAACTCACTTTTAAAGCTATTGTTCATCTTGTGGAGACACAGAAATCAAAAACATCACAATCAGCATGAAAATAACAAAACTACAGTAAGTGGCAGCCATGCAGCACAAAGGAACACAGCACACAGAAGATGAGGAACAGCTGAATCCTACAGGGCAGCAGTGACAAGTGTGTACTCCAAGTGCTGCAGCAGAGCACAGGATCTCTGCAGCTACTGCTTGCTCCTTTGGCACCCCCAACACCCCATGGAGAGCAGAGAGGCTCCTGCACACAGAGCTGGGCAGCGAGCCCAGGGATGCCCCGGAGCAGACAGGGAGGCAGCAGGGATCCAGAACAGGATCAGCCGGGCTCAGCTGGGGCAGCCTGGCAGCACAGCTCACAAAGGAAGCTTTCCTGGCTGATGCTGTAGGAGCTGCCCCATGTGCTGCCCTGGCAGCAAAGATTTAAATACAGTTCTGAAGCAGCTCTCAAGGGACTTCATGAGGGCACCAAGAGGCTGCACCTCGAGTGAGATCTGTCCCTGCTTCAGGTGTTAGCAGCCAAAAACCAGAAATGATACTGTGCTCCTGGCAGTCCCAGAGCTGGCCCAGGCAAGAACTCGGGATGCAAGATACTGACTACGTTTGTCTGTTCTCTTTTTACTATACACACCCACTTGACAGGCTTTTAAAATTAAAATTTTTTTTGGAGGGGAGGGAGAAGTCAGGCACTGGCAATTGCCTTAAAGGCCTTCAAAAAGCACTTGCAACCTTCCCGATGCAATTAGCACTTCAAGAGGGATTTTGGAGATTAGGCCCTGAAACTTGGAATACAGTACAGCATTACATTTTAATACAAGTCTTTCCTTCCACAAGCTGGTTACAATTACCATGTCACCATTATTTGACACCAAACACATCTTTCACATATCCTGTTTACAAATCCATTAGTTTTTTGCTTAAAAACACATTCGTTCATGAATGTAAAATGCAAGAACTCAAAATAACCAGAAAGAAGCACAACACAAAATTTAGTTCTGTGACTATCTTCTTAGGAATAATTTTTTTATTTTGAGGATATACACATTGCTTCTTCTTAATAATGAATAAAAACAATTCTGAATGTTAGAAGACAGAAACATTCCAGGTCTTCCTACAAAGCAAACTGAGATTTCAATTACTTTTAGCAGAGAAGAATCATTTTTGTAAAAAGATGCCTTAAGAAGAACATAGCTACAGTTCCAAGATATTGCAAGAAATTGCTCTTTGAACACAAGTTATGCAAGGACATTTCTAGATGACCTATAAATAAAAACCTGTATTTATTGACTCACCAAATCTGGAGACAAGCCTAGACCCCTCAGTGCTCGAACACTGTTCTGTGTTGGTTTTGTCTTCTGTTCACCAGTAGCATTAGGCTGGAAAGGCACATTTTGAAAGCACAAATGTCAACTAATATCTACTAACTAAAAAAGCAGTTACAGATTAAAAGAGAAAATTCATTGCAAGTAGTAAGTAATATGTGCAGGAAATAAACATAACCAGAGAGAGCCATAAAATGCCAGAAACAGAAATGGCATCACTGTTATTACTTGTACATGAAATACTGTGAAGAAATCACAGGGTCCCAGATCAGGTCAAGTTTATTTTGTTGGTTTTGTTTTCAGAGAAAAATTTCCATATAATTGGCTCAGGTAGAAGAAGAAGAATATTCCAGATTTGGATTTGGCTAATAAAAGGAGAATGTCCAACACAGCACAAAGCCTTCAGTGACTGTGCTTGGAATATTCAGATGTAGTAAATAATTCTGTTCTCAATTACACAGAATTAATCCTACCAATTGCTGTTCAATCCTCTAATCCACAGCTGTAGTTGGTAATTATCTTTTTATCTAGAGGGTGAAATCTAGCATCATTCCAAACTTTTGCTTACCAAAACCTCCCCAGTGAGTAGTGAAGTAAAATTTAGAGTTCAAATGAAAAAGTACTTTTAGCCCTGTACAAAGAGTTACAGTGGTCTTGACTTGACTCCAGCATGAAAGGGTTAATGAGACAAGTAAACAAATATAAAGCCAATATGGTGCCAAATTTATTTTATTAATTCTCCTAACTTACCTGTGGCACTAGGCTAACATGGATATTACAGAAGTTCTCTCTTTTTGCTTTGAACTGAAACTGTCTAAATGCTTCAACAAATGGCATTCCTTCAATATCTCCAATGGTTCCACCCAGCTGAAAAAGAAGTGGATATTGCAGAGTGGCAGAAAGCAAAAACAAAACAAAACAAAAAGTCTCTTATATATTTCAAGATGTTTTCTGAAACTTTTATCTCAAACTGCTGATTTGCAAGCATATTTTACCAAGTGCTTCCATCTACTCTGCACATTTTGTTTCTTGTGGAAAACATTAAACAACTTTCCAGTTTTGTTATGTTCACTTTACACCAGATACATGAGCTTCCCACAGAAAGATGTGTGGTGCTGCTGAATAATACATGCTTCACACTGCCTTCAAAGGGGTGAACCAGTCACCAACAGTTAAACTGATGTAAAGATTTTCATATGGAAAAACTTCATTTCCTGTCAGATTAACAAACATTTGTGATTAACGAGAGACAGACATTTCTCAGTATTATCATGGCTTTCCAACAGCAATAATTATTACCAAACCAAAATGCAAGACTAAGTCCATGCTGAAATTTATTTATAAAGACAGAAATCAGATTCCTTTTGAAGACACAGTGAGCTATAGTAGATTAAGCACTGAATAAAGCAGTTTTGCACACAAGTCTGATGATATAGTTGTATTGCAGAGTGATCTTTTTGTGCCGCCAAGTGGTTTTTGACAGAATTACATATTTCTGTTCATCCAGTACCAGAAAAACTGACAACTACATTTGTACATCACACACATGATTAGTCTAACTCCTTCAGGATTTTACAACGGAAAAATGTTACAGTTATTTTTAGAGTATTGAAGAAAAATAATTTTATCAGGCTGGAGGTATAAGTGTGTAACAAAGAACAAACAAAAAAAAACCAAAAAAACCAAACAAAAAAAAAAAAAACTGAAGTTGAAGGACTGATAAGACCATCACTTATTAATTTTCTTGTGTGACTTTTGTATCTATTTTTTCATATTTATTTTAAATGAAATATTTGACTCACTGTGCACATCATAAAAAGATCTATAGCTATACTGGTAAGTGTATTTCAATAAAGGCAGATTCTTCTGCATAAGAAACACTGAACAATTCTGCTGCTGGGTCATAAAGTTTATGGCACTATTGATTACAGTGGTCACTTCTGGCATTAAATCTGTGGCATATTCTTCTGTCAAATCCTCAAGTATAATTTTTTCAATTATTTTCTGTTGTAACAGTAATACTAGCAATTACTGGCTTTCATCCAGTTGTCTCAATGCCCTACTAAGGGTGGGTAAAACTCATTGTTTCCAATGTGCAAAACATCAGCAGGTTAAGTGATTAACAAAGTTGCCTCCAAAGATCTTAAAGATAACATTAGAAAGTGGGAAACTAACTTATACATTGTTCAAATACATTCCTTTAAGCATGACCACAAGCAACCAGACAAACATTTGAAGCTCTATGGAAAGCTAGAACGTGAAAGGCTCTTCTACTGACCATAGGAGATTTCAAGTATTACATGAGTTTTCTCAATACTATTAACAGTATAAAGCTTCAGTCAAACATCTGGATCTTGGAATAGACAGTTCACATTACAGTAACTGTCTGCTTTAATTCTCTAAGTTAATAAACCCTTCAGCAGCTCAATTTCAGCCATATTCTAGAGAGGATTTAGTCAAATAAATGGAAGCTGTAGAGATAAGACTATGCCTTATCGGAACAAACCAAAGAATACAAAATGTGTCTTTGAATTTCTGCTCTCCATAAAACTTCAGTCTGATCTTCTTACACCAAGGAGCAAAGAGAAAGCCAACAAGCTCATTGTGTTCCCTGCAGATACACAATCTAAAAGGTTCCATACCTCAATTACACAGATTTGTGGCTCTCTTTTGTCATCATCCACTGGAACTTTTGCCTGATTCATTACCCATTCCTGAACTGCATCAGTAATGTGTGGAACAACTACAAAACAAAACCAGAGAAGGCAAGCACAGCTTACTTTAGGCCCATATACTAATTTTTGCATGCAAAAGAGGTAAAGAGAACAGAAAGCCAAGAGGAAACGACTAGGTTCTTTCTCTAATTCTCTTTCCTTGCATCCAGACGTCAAACATTACAGGAATATGCCCATATTTTTTGGAAGGGAGGAAGGAGTAAGGTGGTGCAGCACAGAGCACTCAGTTTTAGCTGATCCCATCTTTTGTGAAAACTGAATGGACTAGTAGCCCACAAAATTAAAAATATTACCTTGAACAGTTTTTCCCAGATAATCGCCATGTCTTTCTTTATTAATGACATGCTGATATATCTTTCCAGTGGTGATATTGTTATCTTTATAGAGATTGATGTCCAAAAATCTCTCATAATTTCCTAAATCTAAGTCAACTTCTCCACCATCATTCAATACAAAAACTTCACCTGAAAAAAAAAAAGTGAAAGCAGTGAAAATGGACAGAAAAACAATAAAATAAACAGAAATCACTAAACACAGCAGGAATACCACAGACATCTTAAAATAGAAGAAAAAAATTATATATGACAACAACACATCAATAAAGCCCATACTGCAACTCAATCTGCATTGTAATTCTGTATGACTTAATATCCAAATCACTAGTTTTACATCTAATGTCCATCCCTCAGAAACATATAGTTCTTCAAATAAATGCAAATTATATTGTCAAAATATTTACGCAACATAAATATTTAACCAACATTTCAACAGCAGAATAATCCTTCACAGGAAGAAAACAATCTCTAGGAATCATAAATCGGAAACAAATACAATATTAATTCACTTGCAGGAGACAAAAGCTATGCTTTTATAAGCAAGAATTATTATACACGCTCTAAGTGTTTCACTATAAATTCTTGTTGTTTGGATTTGTTTTAATGATTAAGGCTTGCATCAGGAGCAAAGTTATGATGAACATAAATGCTTCTTCAAACGTGATCACCATTTCTGAGTTGGTTGTACCATCCAGTATATTTGGTTCACTATGTCCACAGCAAGGGTTATTTCTGACCCTGAAAAATCTACTAAAAACACCCTTCAGGTTCAGACCTTTCTTAGCCCTCTAAAGAGTCTCTAAATTCTGAACCTAGTCAACCTCTGACAGAACTAAAGTTGCCAGATCTTGAGGTAAGGCTGGAAAGCTCTTCAGAAACAATGTAAGTATTTTGCCAAAATCCCAATAAATCAATGGCTAAACAAGTTACGTGACTGATGCATAAAGAAAAAAAAAGTGACTACAGAAATGTATATCCCACCAAAGTACAACACTACACTTCAATGAACTGCCTAACAAATCACCCCAATGTGTGCAACAGAGTGGAAGAAGTATGCCTGCTTCTGTGAGGCACTTGATACATCCTCTATACTAAATCATCATTTAAGCCAACAGAAGCAGAGTGGAATCAACATTACTCTTAAGCAGGCCTTGGAAGAAAAGAATACCAAAAAAATACATTATTAAAAAGGCACTACAGTTAACTGGAAATCACTAAAATAATCATATCAATCATATTTCTGTCAAAATGTTAATGAAGGAGGCTTGCCATTCTGTTTCATGCAACTTTCATGTACTACCCAGCAAGCCAGTGGATCTTCACAAGCAGTAAGAAAATTTTCAGTGAAAATCTGAATTACATGCCATAGTGCTCCCTCTCCCCTGTACCAGGTCTAGGGAAGGAATACATCCTCCCAGTCTCAAGTCATCACAGGAGTCTTATGACCCACTCAACTGCCTAAGCAGCAGCAGATGTGCTCCTTAAAGTGCAGTAAGTTTTGCTTTTTAAGAGAGGTCTTATGTGCTCCGCTCTTTCTCTGCTTAAAAAGCAAAGTAGTGGTTTTTCAGTTAAGGAGATACAAATATTTATCTTCAGTTCCAAAAACTGTAGTGTGGACTAAAAGTAAGCAAATAAAATCCAAAACATAAAAATAATTAGAAATGTCTTCTGGCTGAAGGCACTTTGAAAACCATTACTTTTAATAAATGTACAATAACAAGCCACACAGCTTAAGGAACATTCAATATTATAAATGCAATGTCTTGTAACTCATCAGCAACGATCAACACAACCAACCAAACTCTGCATCTACTTTAAAATCATACTATTAGTGGGCTCTCTAAGCTTCACTGATGTTTTTGACCACATTATTTCTTACTAAAATGAGAACTTAAGCTAACTCTCATGAAGGCACTCACATTAGAAGGCACTGATGCCTAGAGAAGAGCATTCTCAAGCAACCACTAAGGACTTAAGTTTCAAGTAAGTTTCATAGCACTATTTAAAAGGGGTTTTTAATCAATTTGAACTGAAGACAGCATTAACTGAACAAGGCTTACAGCTAGGATTTTCCCAGCAAAGTGGTATTTTAGAGAAAGGAAGCATCTGCTCATAACAGTATCTTCAAAAAAACAGGCTCCTGTTTCCTAACTCAGAGCAGACAGTGCCCTTGAGAACACACAGTAAGGAATAAGCTTTCAAAATAATGATAAAGCAATGAGTAAACACCATACTATTGGTTTTTAAAAAACAAAACCAAAACATGTTTTTGTAAATACAAATACTTATGTGAAAGGGAACAGCACTGATCTTCATACCATGTTCATAAGGTGAAAAGGTTCCAGCATCTATGTTTATGTAAGGATCAATTTTGATTGCAGTGACACGTAGACCACATGATTTCAGAATGGTGCCAATGCTGCTTGCAATGATCCCTTTGCCAATGCCCGAGATGACACCACCAGTTACCAGGATGTACTTCATTGGAAAATCAGCACACATGCACAGAACTTGAGCTGGAAATCTAAAACAACAAAGACGCGCATCTGATGAACATAAATTTGTGTCTGGGAAGATCACAACTCAATCTGCAAATAATCTATATTGAAATGACCTTCAGCAACATACAATAAAAATTACCATTTTAGAATCTGGGAGCAGGATTAACCTCTCCCAGCTTAAACACCAATATGTAAGATGAACACCTACGTTTGTCCCTAAATAGGTTCTGATGAGGCTGATCAACACACAAAGTTGAGGCATTAATTTACAGTTCTACACAGAAAGGGCTGCTGGGTGCCAAATCCACAATAGGACTACCACAAATTTTTACTATTTATACATTTTAGCAAACAAAGGCACCAATGTTCATCAGCTACAAGCTGCATTTTTCCACCCAACTGAAACAGGATGGCGTGTATCTCATCTGTAAATGAATTCACATTCCATTCAGGTGGCTGTGGAAGCTAATCGCTGAACAATTTTTGAACAACAGCTCACCACAGGGTCAAGAAAATCTTTCCTTACTTAAACACCCAATTCATCCAAAACAATATGCAACAGCATGTGATTTAATGGCTCTCATATAAATATGTAGCATAAATCAAAGCAGTGTTGTTCTTTAGCTGCTAGTACCAGGCAGTAGCTAGTCAATGAATATTTTAATGCTTCCTTTTACTATACTGAAGTAAAGTAAATAAGGCCTGGATCTTCAGCAGACTGAGTTCAGGAATGTAGCAATGCTTGTTATCAATGCTCTTACATTTCTGTAACAGGAATTAATAAACTATTTGCTTGTCAATATGGTCAAAAGGATGACCATAACCAGCAAATGTATTTAACTCAGGAGAAAAAGAAACATCAGGGATTAACTTTTCCCTGGCATTTAATTTTAATATGTAATTTTTTTAATAGCAAAGATTTTAAGACTTGGACTCTACTACCTCTGTTTCAGGCTATTCCTTCAAAACTCAACCAGCTTAGCTGTCAACATTATCATCATAAACATCTAAGCCATTTTCAAAATTCTTTTCACGAAAACTGGGGGGATAATTTCAACCACAGTATAAATCTTGGGTACGTGCCACTTTTGAACTCTTAAACCTGGCTTACAAGAACCAAAATGAAAAGCTCGCTGTGATTTTAACAAAAACAGCTATTTCCCAGCAGCTTCAGGAAACGCGTTTACTTGAAACAGATACAGAGCACTCCAGGTGGTCTGGTAAGTCACTTGTAAACGATGAAGGAAACAAGAGTTAGGAGAGGGACAGCTGAAAGCGAATACTGGAAGGAATCATTCTGCTGGGAAGCGGCACACGAATTACTCTGTCCAGCCTTATCTGCAGGGGCTGCCGCCTCCAGCAGGGATTTGTGCGCGCTGCACCCCAAACGTGCCGCACCACGGGAGCGCTCAGGGCGCTGCGGCCGAGCACGGAGAGGCCTCTGACTTACGTAGGTGCTAAAGGCGGCTGCTCCGACCCCAGCCCGGCAGCGCAGACGAGGAGCGGCCGCTGCCCGGCGCCCGCCGCGGAGGAGCCGAGCCCGAGCCCGAGTGCACCGCCGGGGGGAAGGGGGCGGCACTACCCGGGCAGCACCCTGCAGGTAACGCGCCTCGGAGCGCAGGCCCGGCAGCGCCGCGCGGGGACCGGAGACACACACGAGGGGAGCGGGGACACACCCGCCGGGACCGGGACACACCCTCCGGGCCAGCCCCGGCGCGACAGGTGCCGCACGCCCCGCTCCGGCCGGGCCCGCCCCTTCCCGCGGCCGCTGCCGGCGGAAGTGGCGCACGCGGAAGGAGCGCGGAGCGGCCGCCCGGGTTTCCGCAGCAGCGCCGGCCGCTTGGGCCGCCGCCCCTGAGCCATGTTGCGAGGCCTGGGCAGCTGGCTGGGGCTGGAGCGGGCGGGCGAGGAGCAGCTGCTGCCCGCCGGCAAGAGGGGCAGCCCCGCGGAGCAGGAGCAGGACCGGGAGGAGGAGGAGGAGGCAGGGCCGGCGAGGCAGGAGCAGGGCGAGCAGCTGCAGGGGGACTCGGAGGCGCTGCTCAGCCAGGCCAAGGGAATCGGCAGTGAGTGTCCCGGGGCTGCCGGCTTGCAAATATGAACTAAGGAAACAAGGCTGCAAATGCGCCTGTCGGTTATCCCTCTTTCAGAGCTGTTATTAAAGGAGCAGCACTTCTTTCAGTATCTGCTCTGTTGGCACTGTGGGAGGAGGTCTGTCTGTAGAGAGAATGTCTTGTCTACGTAGCATAATGTACTTCATGGATTGTTGTGGGGTTTTGTGATTTTTTCCTATGAAAATAATGGGGATTGATGATTTTGTTGAACATGTCTGCACTCTTCGAATTATAGAATGTTTTGGGCTGGAAAAGACCTTCAAGATAATCTCGTTTCAACTCCCCTGCCATGGGCAGGGACACATTCTGCTAGATCAGGTTCCTTAAGCCCCATCCAGCCTGGCCTTGAACGCTGTCAGGGATGGAGCAAAGCTGTAATTTGCTATAAGTAAAATTCCTGCTTTACCGAAGTGGATTCTGGGATAAAATTAATCCAAAGTACAGACCTGAAGGTTTTGGGGTTTTTTTAATTGATGCTCTGAAATTCTTGATCAATATCATCATTCTGAGAGGTTAGTTTGAGCCGGTTCTTTACTGTGCTTTTTGTTGGGCAATCTGAACTGCAGCAGTTTAGTCTGTGTAGTTTGGTCAAATCCGTGTCTAGTTGTGGTAAATTGATTCTAATCTGCTAATTGCTCTGATTGTTCAGGAAGGAAAAAGGACTTTGAATTTCAGGGGAGGAATAAATATTAACTATTGTCTATATAAAGATCCATCCCATTATTTTCTCCATAAGTGAAAATTTGGTTTAGTGGTCCATGGGTTCATTGTGTGTGACACCAGGGTAGATTGTGGTGGAAAGGCTTTCTTGCTGTTTTACCACATTATCCTAGAAACCTCTGCATGGCCTACCCAGGTCTCAGAGGACCTGGCTAGCTGTGTGAAAAGAATCCCCTGGCAGATAGAGAATTTTACTAGTAAAACCAGAGCCTTATAGATATTATTTTTTGGTCATTATCATGCCATTACAGAAATTATGAGTGTTTTGCCAATGTGAACTAATAATAGAAATCTTGCTTGATACACATTCTTGATATAGGCATAGGCTTGTAGGATGGGAGATGAGTTTCTTAGTCATTTGGAAGTGTTATTTTCCACCACGAAGCCTATTTTTCTAAGATTAACTCCTTTCTAAGATCACTCCTTCTGCAGCCTTAGAAGTACCTTAGTTCAAAAGAATATTTGCACTTACTGGAAACAAAAAGCATTTTGCTCTTCAGCCTGGTTCCAGGGCTGGCCAAAACCACTCCATGCAATAATGCCAGAATGTCACCAGACAGCAAATGTCTCTGCATATTTTGCACCTAAAATTATTGTATATGAGAGAGTTTCCAGGGCTACATGAAACACCAATAAAAGTATGGAGTAAGCAGTTTGGTAGGCTGCTGTTTCCACTGTTCTCCTAAGGAGAATAATGTATGTGTCTATATCTAAAGTGTAGAAGTTAACCCTTTTTTTAATGCCTGAATCATGTGATAGGTTATAAACCCTGATAACAGACAAAAAAGATGCTAGTAAGTACTTGAAGGATGTTTGGTTATCCGCATTCTGTGACTTACAAGTGAAAGTTACATGTAAAAAATTGTCTTGCGTAAGGATTGGCTAGACCTCTGCATATTTTGGTATTTATTTTGTGATCTCATAACAAGAGAACATTTTATCCACTACAAAGAAAACTCAGCTTTCCAAAAGGTGACATCAGTGTTCCAAAGTAACTCATTCTGCCAGTGGCTAACAATCATGTGTTAAAGGAACGTTTTTTAAAAATTCTTTTTTTCATTATAAGATTATTTTTTACATTTCTAACCCATAGGGAAACTGGATTTTTTGAGAGTTCTTCAGGAGGAAGTTGGTTTTTTTGTTTGAAATGGAAGTGTGGGGTTTTGGTTTGTTTAGTTCTGTTTTGGCTTTTTTTTGTTTGGTAACCTCCTGTATAAAAGTCAAAGGTGATTTTCTGGAATAACTGAAATATATGACTCCTGTTGAGCTGACCACCAAGCAGCACGCCCAGTTCCCTTTCTGCAGGGCTGTTCTCCAGACACTCCTGTGCCAATTTATATTCAGCCCACTTGCAGAATCCAGCATTTATTCTTGTTAAATTTGATTCCATTGATGTTTGCCCAAATGTTCCAATCTATCTAGATCCCTCTGCAATTATTTTATTTACTGTGGCACTGACATAGTGTATGTACTGGAACTGAGGCACTGCAGTCATAGTGAGCCATTCAGGTACAATAAAGTGCTTGTGACATCGTGTCATCTGAGATATAGTCCCAGTGTTTTAAAATCACTTGTCTATGAGCTGATATTTAATGTTTCTGAAAGTTTATGATATACATCTTGCTTCTTGCAAGTTTCTTCTCCTTAATTAAAATAGAATAATACAGTGCAGATAGCCATGCTATCTATATGTAGTTCTTTCCCTGACACCTCTCTTCGCTTCAGCACTGCTAATATAAAAAATGTGAGTCTTTCAATATATGTCAGTGCTTTTCATGGAGCTAAAGGGAGGAAGACAATGCAAAATAGCTAAGGGCAAACATCAAGGGCAAGTTTCTGTGCTAAGACTTTTGAAGGAGTGTTACCTGCCTGAAATTTTTGATGGATTTGCTACCTCAGTTTATAAGACTTTATTGAGCATGCTGATTTTTCTTTAAAAAATACATAATTCTGTTTTAATACTGTGGCTAAGTTACTTTGTAGTATAATGTCTCCAAAATACTTATATGAAATCAGGAAAGACACATTTCTTCAGAAAACTCATTGGAAGGAGTATTCAAGGACTTTGAGGAATGTTTGATTTAGTGAACAAGGTTCATGTGTAAATATTTGATTCACAGAAAGTTGTGATCATCATCATCATCATTGTTAAAGAATATAAACCAGAAAAGGGTAAGTAGAATTTTAGGGGATTTTTGTCGGCCAGAAAGTGGGTTATTTTGAAAGAAACTTCTAAATAGGTATCCAAATGTCTAAAGAGAATGAAAAATAAATGTAGAAAGATGTAAAGAAATCTATTCTCAAGTCTTTCTTTTTTTGTCTGTGAAAGGTTACCTCTTCAATTTTGCTTCTGCTGCTACAAAAAAGATATCTGAATCTGTTGCTGAAACAGCACAGACAATAAAGAAGTCTGTAGAAGAAGGAAAAATTGACAGTATCATTGATAAGGTAATTTATTTCTAGATACTTGATCTGAAAGATCTATTTGCTTTCCATTGTTACAACATGTGGCAAATCTGGCAATTGATAACATTTCTTTCAGCTGTCTTCAGATATTATGCCTTTCAAGAGATGCATCTCCTGTCATGATAATGTGACTGAAATGTTTATTCATGGTAGACTTGCCAAAAACTAGTCACCCTGCTTTTCTCAGTGCTGCACCTGTGTTTGTTCAGTTCCACCAGGGCGCTGATACACTGGAGAAAGACCAGAAGAAAATGTGAAAAATGCTGATGTAGGTGGAAGGGCTGGAAGAATTTGAGACAGGTAGTTGGGGAATATCTATCCCAAGAAGTGTGGACTGGTTTCTTTTTGCCCCACAGCTTATTTAGTTGGAAAAAGGGATGAGGTAGTTTGGATCTTAAATGCATTTCTGCAGCAAAAGTCAGAATTAGCTCAGCATTGTGGATGTTATATCCTAAGACCCTAGGGGTATACAGGTACAGTTTCCTAAGAACCAGTGAGCTAATGGAACACCTTGTTTCTGTCCTGTTCTTTTCCCCACCCTGACCCTGCCACGTAGTTCTTGCCCTCTCTGTTCCTGTCTGTCAGCTCCAGTTGCTTAACTTGTGCCAGCAACTGTTTTTCCAGTGCTTTAAGCCACAAACTTGGCAGGAGGCAAAGAAAAAGAGAAAAAGGCAGCAATGAGTCCCATGCAGTGTTCTGTGTTTGCTATTGAGAGTAGCTTGGAAGGGAAAGGAAAGGGAACTGGCCTAAACTATCCCAGCTGTAGTAGGACTGTGCATCCAGGAATGTCTGACGCAGGCAAAGCCCTTTTCCTGCTCCTGTCTCTCTGACAGCCCTTCAGGGGAACTACAGCATTGCCTGGTTTTTTAATACAGTAGAATTCTGTTTCTTGATATAATTAGTGTTCACGTTGTTTTCC
The DNA here is from genome assembly GCA_013399225.1 of Rhipidura dahli. Classification (NCBI taxonomy): domain Eukaryota; kingdom Metazoa; phylum Chordata; class Aves; order Passeriformes; family Rhipiduridae; genus Rhipidura; species Rhipidura dahli. The sequence goes on from VXAC01002052.1 coordinate 643,886, forward strand.
AAACAAATCATCTAATGACATCAAATAAATTTCTGTTAAGATCACATTTTGCATTTTGTCTTCAGATTTCATTGACAAGTGTCCATATAATAATAGCAGAGATTTATTTCCTTCTGCGGTATATCAGAGTCTAATGTAATATTGATCCACATCAAAGAGGAAAAATTAAGTAACAAGGTTATTTGTTAGTTTAATACACTATCAAGAATGCTTCTTAGAAACTATACCTAAGTACCTACAGCATATTTTATGCCTAAAATACCATTTTCTTTTTTCTGTACATGTCTTAGAGTAATATGAATTCCTTGTTTTGATTAATAAGTATTACATATAGGAGAATCAAGATTATAGTTGTATCATCATAAAGCTTTCTTTTTATACCATATAAATTGTTTTCTTGCATAAATAGAAAGAATTCACATAACTTAAAACCAGAAGGAACCACAGTGATCTGTTGTATAACTGATACTGCTGTAGTTCTCTCACTGAGAGTAATCTTAACCTGAAATACTGGGTCACTGAAGGAAAAAAAAGTATAGGAATTTATCACGATTTAGCTTGAAGACTTCTGTGCATTTTGGGAACTTGTTGATCCGTAGACCTCACTGCATAAAGTTTGTATTTTGTGGGTGGTTTAAGGATCCATCTCTAGCTTCATCTTTTTTACCTTTGCTTTCTACCACAGAACATTTGCATTCTTACTTCTAGGTTATGGCATGCCAAATTCTGAGAGCATTCTCCATTGTTTTAAATTTTAAATTCAATGTAGGCTATTTCTAAATATGTTTTCTTTAATGAAAATTGGTCAGCAACATAAATGGAGAAATTATTTTGTTTCAACTAAGCAGTTGAATTCTGAAATCCAAATTTACAATTTTGGAAGTCCAGTTTCTTGAAATGGTTATATTTCTTAGGCAACTCTTGAAACTGCTGTAAGGCCAAGGGTATCTTTCAGTGTTTAGTGCTTTAAAAATACTTCTAAATAAGTCTAAACAGTTTGTGTTGTCTGTATTTGATATGGTAAAACAGTAAGGGGATATGCATAGTATGCCAACGTTCAAATTATCAGCTAGGATTTTCCATCTTTTTTCCTTGTCCCCTGAACTTGATAAAACTATAAATACAATTTTTGAAAGCACACATAATAGTTTTAAATGCAAAATCAAATGTTTCAGTAAAAGGAAATGTATGACTGACATGAAAGACCTTTAACTTACAAAAAGAGCCGCCAAGGATATAAGACTATGCACTGTATTTGAAGGCACTTTCTGACTGAACAAAAAACAAGAAGAGTGAATTTTTATATTTTTTTTAATTGTGGTTCACTAATGTTTATTTTAGACAATTATTGGAGATTTTCAGAAAGAACAGAAGAAATTTGTCCAAGAGCAGCAAACCAAAAAATCAGGTAATGTATGCTTTTTTTGATGATGCCTGACATCACATAAGTGAGACCTTTATTATTATCCAGCAGAAAGCTGGATAATTGAGCTATATCTGAAACTAATCTATCAAAACACTATTTAATGAAACACATTATGACAGAATTTAATGCATATGGTAGAATAGGAAGATCATATTTTTAAGTGAGGTTAGTATTTTGTTATCCAGTTTGTTTAGATTTGCTTTTTTAAGCAAATTCTGCTTTATGAAATAAACTCAAAGATCACCATGCTAGCAAAATGTTTTCTCACATCATGTTTCATCGTTGACTTTTACTTTTTTAATGTGTTACCTGAATGCAATAATTTCTGACAGTTTGAATATCTAGTGAATCTGCTAACCTTGACATTGAGCTGGTTTTAAACGGACTGTAATAAAATTTTTCATGGTGTCTGTACTTAGTATGTTAGTCTGGTTTCTTCTTGCAAGATTTCCTTTGGGACTGTGTTGTCTGTATTTCTGTCTTTTTGTCTGTTGGTAAACTTGAACTTCTCTTAATATATTTCTGAAAGCTGCATGAAAATTGGCCAAAGGAGGAGTAACAGATGAAAGGAGCATTAGCAGCAGATGTGAATGCATGTGGGTGAAAGATCTTGCTGATATCAGCTGCACAGGCAAATAAGCATTGTTAGTTTAAGGGCACAGGAATTATTTAACTGCTACAGATGCATCATATTGTCTCTGTAGGCTGAATTTGTATTGACAGTGAAGAGATCAATAAATATTTATACATCTATGTTAATTTATTTTCCTCTCTGTACAGCCTAAAGAACTATTTTGAAAGTATCTGCATAAAGATATAATCCATTTGAACTCAAGTAGACTTCCTCAGTGTATAATGGGTTATAATTCGTAACAGATTTATAACATTTTTCTCCATTGTTAAAGAATAGGTGTCTTCTGGGTATAAGTTACTTTGCAAACTTAAATTAGGTAAAGTTTACACATTTAAAGTGAATCTGGAAATACTGTTTGCAGGCAGCTTAACCAGTTATACAGCACTACTTCAGTAGCTAAACTAAGAGGCACTGACTGGTGCATGCTGCAAAGAAATCCCCACAGTTTTATTTTTACAGTAACAGAGATCAGCAGCTATTTAGTTACTACTTTTTTATCTCTGATAAGCAAAGGTCCATTCCTAAGGTTTCTCTCTTAAGCTATGGACTTAGTATAGGAAAAGGCACAGTAACTTGGCCTACTGGTGTAACTCTGCTTAATTTTGGGACACTGTATGTTACCTTATGAAAGGTCTGTTATTTTGAATGGGTTTTTTTCAAGTGAGACACATGCAATTATCTTCCTCCTTTCAATACTAGAAGCAGCAGTGCCTCCCTGGGTAGACAGCAATGAAGAAGAGACAATTCAACAACAAATACTGGCCTTATCAGCAGTAAGTATTTAATTTCCTGTAAATTTGAAATTTTCTCTTAGGGAAATTAAAACTACTGGGGTTTTTAAAGTAAGTTTATTAAATTACGTGTTTTCAATATACTTTTAATATGTCTGTCACTGCACTGAACATGTGCAGGAGTAAATAGTTCTGTCAGTTTCAACTTGAACCAAAGCAGATGCTCAATACAGTTTTTGTTTTTATAAAGGCTTTACAGATTGCTTTGCTGCACTTGTGTGTGAAATAAGTGTCCTTTTTCTAGTATCATTTAATGACCATAAATATGTTCTTCAAAGGATAAACGGAATTTTCTGCGGGATCCTCCAGCAGGTGTGCAGTTTCATTTTGACTTTGATCAAATGTACCCTGTTGCACTGGTGATGTTACAAGAAGATGAGCTTCTTAATAGGATGAGGTTTGACCTTGTTCCCAAACAGTAAGTAATTTCTGCTGGTAACTGTATCATCATGCTTTTAATGTGTCTGTAAATACTCATAAATTACTCCCTGTTCTTTTCACTTCCTTCAATTTTTTATGTTCTTTTTTATGTTCTTCTGATGTGTACATATACTTTTATCTGCTAGTGTCTTAACACATGGGGTATTGCATGTGCATTGCAGTTGAGCAGTTGGAGGTAAGAAAAAAAGTGTATCTGTGAGACAGAATTAATAAGGACCTGTTGACTTAAATATGGGAGAGGCCTTCAGTATTTCCATGTCCAGTGTGCTATATTAATTTTTTTTTCCCCAAAGAAATGTAAAGCAACAATAAAAATGTTCAGATCTGTTGGTGTAATTGACATCCCAAAAAGGTGATTACAGATAGTCAGAGACACCCCCCCCCCCCCCCCCGCCCCCGGATAAATGGTAATAGAATGTGTCACCAAAAAAGCATCAATGCAAGTAAGAAAAACTGGATTTGGATAGGAAATGGGAAAATCTCTGTGTTGCAGAGCTTTATTCCAGAGCTGTTACTCCTTGTCCAGTCCCAGATTCTGCTCCTAAAGCTTGTTTCACAAGTCAGCTTCCTATTTAAGTGGGAGTTCCCAACATTAGTCTCCTTGTCTAAGGATGAAAACAGGAAAGAAAATCTTTCTTTGTGACGTGTTCTGTCTTAAATCTCCTCCTTTTATAAATTCTCCCAACTCCTCATTCTATTTACCTTCTTCTCTGTTGTCAGTTCTGAAGATCTGCCCCTATTATCTGATGGTCTGTCTTCAGCCTCTGGTCATGCTCTCCTTGCCTTTCCTACCACATTGCTTAATTTTTTTTTTTTGCCTATTCTTAGTCTCAGTGGTCACTGTTTGCCTGAATAGATGTGAAGGTAACTTCACTGTTTCTTAACCTACACAAGTTCCTCCCCACAGATCTTGCCATTTCTGCTTTCTGTTGCCTCTGAGTTAAAGCTGGGTCTTTCTTGCTGGAGGGATTTCTGAGGGAACTGTTACCTGAGGTAGGGGATAGTGTCCCACTTTTCAGAGCTGGTCATTTCCACAATGGCAGTTTCTAGTTACCAAACTAGATGTGCTGAAAGACATGCAGGTAGTGAAATAGTACTGCTGCAATCTAGGAATGGCTTCTGCCACCACACATATTCCAGTTCCACCTGATATCTAGGGAAGATATAGACAATTATTTGTTTGGCTTAGAGGGGAAGAGATCAGGGTTGTTTGGCTTGTTGGGTTTGTTTACATAATTTGTCAAAAGAGATGGAACAGCCTAATACTTTTGCATACCGTGTGTTGCTGCGTGCTGTTAAGCTTTTCCTAAAGTTATAACATTGCTATTATATGTTCAAGTCAATTGTAAATGCCTTGTGAAAGATCAAGAACTTCTAAAATGATGCATCTTTTAAAATGTGTTAGTCACAAATTTCTTTTTTAAGTTTTTACTTAAATATCACCTTTGTCTACTCCTCCTCTCTGCATATTTAATTTTTTTTCACTGCTAGATGGAAAAAGAAACAATATTCCAAATGTAATAATCAAAATTTGTTTGTTCTCTCTAGTGTAAAGGAGGAGGTGTTCTGGAGAAATTACTTCTACAGGGTGTCCCTAATTAAACAGTCTGCACAGCTCACTGCACTTGCAGCTCAACAGCAAGCAGCAGGAAAGGAAGAGAGCAAAGGCAAAGAGGATAGTGAACTGAAAGGTATGGGAAACATTTGTTTTAGCACACTTCATTAACTTAGTGTCACACTGTTGCCTAAAATCAGAAAAAAAAATTTCAAACAATATTAAAATTGATAACATAAAGAGCAGTCTTTTAATAAAAGCTTTCAGTTGCACATATAATACATATATGCATGTGCAGCATCAAATTTTCATAACTTTTATAAGTTTAATTAATTAGCATATGTAGAAAGTGCATCCAGTAGAACAGTTGCCTTGGTAACCCACCTTTGGATCTGCTGCACTGGGGTCCCTCCAAGGGTTCTTAGCCCTATCTCTTGTTGTATCGACACAGTATCTTATTATTTTGGCCCAGGTGCTGGTGCAGAACAGAATGCCCTTGTTAGAAACCCTTTTTCTTAAAAATGAGACCAAACAGAATTTCAATAATGTGGCATAATGTATGACAAAGAGTAACTACTGTTCTAAAGCATGAGGAAGTGCTAGAAAGTGTACAACTATATATTTAAAATCTACAAAGCTACAAATATTTTTAAAAAGCTAAAAGTTTTTATCCATCAGCAAATGCTCACTATAATACATCAGGTGCCATCACATTTTTATCCTGGATTGCCTATTAAATTAGGGCTTCTTTCACCATACTTGGTGTCTTCGTGTAGATCGGGGAAGAGGAGACTCCTGGTGCTTTTAAGATGTTTTCCAGTTTCAGCCAATTTTGTCAGAAGAGTGGCAATTTCAAGAGGAGAAATGCTGTACTTGGCTTAAGACAGCTCATGACCATTAGTGGTCTCAGGTGGGATTTTTGACTAGTCAAAAAGAACTAGGAGATACCTTTGGTTCAGTTGATCAGACAACAGGTACTAGCCAACCCAGCCAGCTGGCATATGGCTTGCTCTTGGCTTTTGCTCATCCCTCATGCCAAACAGAAGTTAGTGAGTGATACAGGGATAGAACGACTGATGGTGGAGGCAGAGACACGTGCAGGGTGTGGAAACAGAAAAAATGGGGACCAGGAGGCTACCTGGGATACAGCCTTGAAATGAAAAAGCTGCTTCAACAAAGGTATCTTCAGTTACATTGATCAGTTTTTACAGGTGATTCTTACTTACCCTCTTATGAACCTCTGTACCTCTTTGCAAGCAGGAATGTTTGCACCTTAAAGAGTATAAAGCAGTTACTGGTAGAAATGCAAAAGGTAACTAGTAGCTCATTAAATCTGGGCTTAACCTAGGCACACTCACCACCCTTGGTGAGACACCTGAAGGATCTTGGCTGGCTGGGTAGGCATCGGGCGGGAGAAAGCCTTTGCTTCACCTTGGAACTGTTCTCATATCCCCAATGTCAATGAATTGTCATCCATGAAATCCACACTTAACTCCTGTTAACACTGCTGGCCTGACTGACAGCCAGCTGATCACTGCCAAGTTGACTTCTTTTTCCTCCTTTTTGAATATAATATCTTTCTATTACTCAGCTGTGCCTTGGCTCCTTGGACAGGCAGCTGAACTTTGGGGTGAAGGAGAGGCTACAGATGGAATTACAAAGCTGGGCTTCTGTGTTGCTTATGTGCCTTTGTTGTCGGTTTGTCTCGTGTTTCTCATAAATTTTGTTTGGTGTGTGCCTGTGTCAGCCTAGGCAAGGTCCCTATCTAGAGTGAAAAAAGTAGTTTTCTAAAAAGTACGTTTTTGAGTTAGTATCCAAGCAATGCTGATAGGACAGACTGCTCCAGAATCTACTGCAGACCAAGAGGCACCAATTCCCACTACTTTTATTCAGTTGTTTATTGTCCCGAAACTATGGCTGTTTTAACTGAAGTGTCACAACTTTACAGGAGATACGGCATCTGACCCTACTGAACAACAAAAAATGTTATGTTTGAGTCATCCAAACCCTTGGAAAGTATCATTCAGTCAAAGTGAAAGTTGCTGGATTCTAGCAAAATTCCCACTGAGACTAAAGCAAAACATATCTTCATTAAAAAAAAAAAAAAAAAAAAAAAGAAAAAACTCAAAAAACCCTACTGTCTTTTGGCCTGTTGCAGCTTTTCTACAGTTCAAACCACCAGTGTGGGATATGCAGATAGATTTACTGCCCTAGTGACTGTATGTTCTGTAATGGCAAAGATACATGTACCTGACTGTAGTAAATGCATGTTTTGTTTGACTTAGAAATTGCACAGATTTGGGAAGCTCTGAATCTTGTGTGTTATTTTTGGCTTAAGTAACCTTTTTGAAGGTTGGATTCCCTAATTGGAGGCTAAAACTGGAAGTAATTGCTGTTGGTAGTTCTTCATGATGTTCAGGGTTTCTTCTCACAGCTGAGTGTCTATGAAATAGAATTAGCCTTCCATTTCTTTATCTCCTCCTTAGCTGCTCTTTTTATAAAGTTAGATTCAAGAAAGTGGTTGATGTAAAAGGAAGAGAGAAGAGACAAATGGAAGACATTCCACATTCTAGTATAGAGGCCATATAAGATCTGTAACAAAATGCCAAGTTCTAGCCCTTCTCTAGGTATTAGGTAGCTCTGTAGCTGATAACTAAGTTACCTTGGGATGAGAGCACACCAGCAGTGGAGATGATGCCAGGGCAGTATGTCCACAATAATGCTAATGGTGCATCAGTCACACCTGACTGGGGCATGGCCCAGTGCAGAGCAGCCTTGTCCCATCTGCATGAGACCAGCAGGTGCGGCCTGAGGCACCCCTGTTGAACTGCAAAGAGTTACTGCAGCTTCCCCAAGCAGGGAATGCTGGAGCCTCTTTGGCTGCAGCATTGGGTGTGGTGAGAGATCCTCGGGAGATTGGGAGGTGGAAGGAAGAGAGAAGATGGGACAGAGCAGTGCGCATTGAGTAGATGAGCTATAAAAGCAGAGACAGCTGCCAATTAGGGAATGATTTTAATTAAAACTGGTCTTAATTTTAAAAATTAAACACAAAAAAATTCCCCATTCAGAAATTGCTGAGTTATCAGGAAGAGTCCACCTGGGCACCCTGGAGGAAGCAGAGCTGCAAGCTCAGCACTGCTTTGCATGTTTGAACAAAGAGAACTGCTAAGCCAGCACTCCTCCACTACTACAGCCTCCCCTGTATGTTAATTGTTCTTGCAGCCACCTGGCTCTTTGCTGTAACTCCTCTCTCCTGAGAATTGCACAAGGAGGAAAGCTGGGGTGTTCCTTTACCTGCCAGGGAAAAGATCTAACCTTGCTTGTAAGCAGTTGTTGTCTTCGTAGCACCATGCTCTAAATACAGAATGCACAGTGAGTTTTCTTAGGAAATTGGGAGCAGGTTCTAGGGTTTGCTTCCCAGTGACTTCCTTCGCCTGTGTGAAGCAGGCCTTGGCAGAGCACTGTTCTCATGTGCACTTAGCACTGTGCATGGTACATGTGCAGTCTGGTGTGCCCAAGAGCTAACTGGAACCCATGTCAGAAGTAGTACCCAGCCAGGGGAGTTTGAGAACTTCTGTGACTAGATTTCATGACCAAGTCTATGCATTTGTAACTTTAAAGATCTTGGGATGTCATTTTGAGGTTCAGAGGAGCTCTGTCCTTTAAGTGGAGTCATAATGAAGAAATGGCTTGCTAAATTTGTCTTAATTATGAATAGAAAATTGCTTCTCTTTGTTTTTGAAAATGGTTCACCTGTGGCTAAATTCAGCCTTTATTCATAAGGATTCTTTTTAATACAGTATTTCCTTGCGTATTTAATAGCTATGCAAATTAAGTGAGATTTTTATATGTGTAAATGTAATCTACCTTTTGTTTTCCCTCCCTTGACAGAAACAGTACGGCCAAAAACGCCACCTATTACAATAAAGCCTCAAATAAAATCACAAGAGGTAAAAATGCTGTTATATTTTATCTGGTATTTAGTATGTGAAGCTGTTCCTTAATAAGTAATTATGCATCTTCTTGAGTAAGTTCTGCTATGAAACCATAATAATATAGTATCTAACAGTCCTAACCTGGTGCTGTTTTGCTGTGTTAATAATTTTTAGCATATAAGCTTGAAATTCGTTTTCAGTAGCAGAAACAGTAGTTTATCTGAAGAATGCTTTCCTTAGTATCCTGCACATCATGATAAGACATGATTTTACTCTCAAGAGTGAAATTCCCAAAATGTTTTGAGTAGAAGGTTAGCATTGCATTGAGATACTAGCAGTACCTTCATCAAAATATATTTGTGTGCCATGTTCTGTCCAACTCTTCAAGCAGTGTCCAGGCTGAAGTATAGAAAATCTGAATGATGCATTTAAATAGCAACACTGTTTTATTTCACTTTTGCTTGGTACTGCAAAAAACCTTTACTTGAGATACATAATGACCCTTGTTCATTTCTGGATTATAAAATTGGTGCCAGGCTACACTCTGAATACACAGAAGCAGAGCTGTGTATTCACTTGCCAATAATATGCAGCAGGCAAAGATTTCTAAAGAACAGTCTAGGTCCTATTCTAAACTACTCAGGAGTTTATTATTATTTCTGAAGATTACAGAATCAGAATTAAAGTTGTTAAGAGAACACAAAAAACAGCCTAGAATGTAAAGCAGATCATTTTCAGTACAGCTACCTAACATTTTTGTTTGTACAAAAACACTCTTAAGGAAAAATAGCCAATGAAGAAAAACAGTAGTGAGAGTAATGCCATAAGTTTGGGTTTTGACAGCTCTATTTAAAAGCAGTCACATGAGTGGAAGTATATATTGGTGATTTTTTTCACCCTGTCTGGGTAAGCTTATACTAAAGTGTCTTGTTGCAGGATGAGGAAGAGATTTCCACAAGTCCAGGTGTATCAGAATTTGTGAGTGATGCTTTTGATGCCTGTAATCTGAATCAGGAAGATCTCAGAAAAGAAATGGAACAACTAGTGCTAGACAAAAAGAAAGAAGAGACTTCGGTCGTAGAAGGTAAAGCTACTATTACCTCTGTTTCTTACACAGAGCAATTCTAAAGTTGATTTAGAAGAAAAAAAAGTTGCAGTTCAATTTAGGAAAATGACAGTTTTTTCCAAAGTGTATGAAACAACCTTCAGTGAGATATTGCAGAAATTAATGATCATTTCCTCATGATCAAACCACATCTTATACAGAATGTTAACTGTGAGTGGTTTAAATCCAAAGTACCTAAGAATTTTTGGTTGCTCTTATATGAAAGGGAGTGTGGGGTATTTTTTTCTGTTCATCTCCTCCTTTCCTTGCCTTCTCTTTCATAGGTTCTTTTGCATATTATTTTTTTTCTTTAACTGACATCCTTGTAGGTAAAATACAGTATTTGGAAATCAGGCTCTGTTTTCTTTTTTTGGCACCAGCTAAAAAGGCAACATTTGTACCAGACTATGAGCCTGAAGAGGCCTCTGCTTATTAAGGTTTACAGTTAAAATTTAACAAAGAGTTCTGAGTGTGATGAGAAGAAATTAAATATAGCTTATTAATTAAAATAATTCAGAAGAACTAATATCAGTGTAAAGAGCATAAAAACAGTCTGTGATGCTGTGGCTCTGGCCATACACAATTTACTATGACAACACTTGTATGGGTAGATGCTTATCACAACATGTGCAGAACTTTCTTAAAATGTGCTTTGGATTTTGCTGAGTCAATATTTTCTGATTTTTTTTTCTTCTGTCCAATACATAGCCAAGCTTGAGGAATTGTAATGAGTAATATCACTTTCTTGCTTCTAGTTCTTTGATGGAAGTGTTTCAATAGGTCATTAATGTGTTATTTGTTCAGAGAACTCTCAGCTGGCCATACTGACTTGGACTCTGGAATTGAGTACCTTCCTATCTAGGCTGAAGTACCAACCAACATGTAACACATCAAACACCCATCTCCTCCCCCATACTCTTGCCTATGATAGGTAGAGCTAATTAAAACAGAGATTAACAACACAGGAATGCCTTCTGACTCATTTTTTGCCCTGAAGTATGAACTATGATTACCTGTAACCCGATTAAATGAGCTTGCCTAGCTACAAAAGTCAGTGAGAAGAGTACCTTCTCTGTTTTAAACTAGCCACAGTATTTGATCTTGATTTTTTTTCCATGAAAGTATATCAACACTTCTACAAACTTCATTTTTTATTGAGATTTAAAATTGGAAAAGGAGATCCAGTTGATAGTAGAGTTAAAGACTGCAGAAAATGACCTTGCAAAGGAATGCTCATAATGACTTAGCTGTGCATTTGCTCTTTGTATCTTTTTTATAGTATGCATATAGGAATATAGACTTGCTTATTAATTGATTCCTACTTGTGATCAGTAAGAAGGTGAAATTTCTGATCTTGAAGTTTCTTTAGTTTTTAAGGAGAATAGTCCATGGAGTTTAGGGGATGTAGGAGTGATTCAGTGCAAATTTATCTAGTTTTATATAAATAAGCAACATTCAGTATTATCAGTTAAATTCTTATGCATCATTTATCTCTTGTAGAAGAAACTGCTGATTGGGAAAAGGAATTACAACAAGAGCTTCAAGAATATGAGGTGGTGACAGAATCAGAAAAGCGTGATGAAAACTGGGATAAAGAAATAGAAGAAATGCTGCAAGAAGAAAACTAAACATTTTCACAAAAATCACTATAACCCAGAGCTTTTTTGGAGGACTGACATGGATTTTTGCTTTCATATTTTGCTTACAAAAATATCTTCAGAAGACATAAAAGAATCTAAAGTCATTATAATTCCATATGGGAATACAACCAGTATTTCTGTTCTTTATATGAGCAGTTTCTGAACTTCTATATTCTTCAAAAGAAAAAAAAGAGGAGGCAGACACTGCAGGTTATATGTCTTAATTAAAAGTGGTAACACTAATAGATGAAGCTGTGGTTCAGTTTGAGGCATTTTAGGTGATCAAGAAGCTCTTCAAAGGGATTTCTAAATCTAAGAATCGCAAATTTTTTTTGCTTACAGCCTTCTGTTTGGGATGTAAAAATGGATGTTCTATGTAACTTAGTCCTTGAAAACAATTCTCTCTTGACATTTGCACTCTGATCCCTGTATAATCTGTAAATGTGTACTATTTTTAAGGTACTTGTAGCTGGTAGATTTCACATGTATTTAACTTCCTTAATGTATGTAGCCAAAGAATTTATAGAAAACCCTATCAAATAACTTTCAAGATTTGGTAAAACAGACTAATGCAGACTCCAAATAAGCTGATTATTTATCAGTCAGGCAGCAAACATTTAAGCATTTAAATTGGGATAGAGTTAGTAACTGCTTGAATTCAGTTTGGTTTTGTTAATCATACTGAGATACTGCCTTTCCCCACAGAGAGGAATGGTTTAATGCATTCTTTCTGCAGAAGGCTGTTATGTTTCCATTTAATTTTACTGTCTGAGCTGAGAGCAAATTAAATGATTCTCCTTATTTTAAGTGCTGAAACATTTATGTAAAAAGTTTTGCTGGTTTGGACATCTTTATTAAATACTGTAAATATGTAAAAATTTGGCTCATTTATTTGGAGGGAGGACAGTGAGGAGCAAATACACTTCAGACACAGACTTTAAAAATAGCATTTTTCACAGTGCTTAAGACATAGAATTTAAGTTAAAAAATAGGGGGGTTTTCTCTAAAAGCTTTTTGATTCTTCATAGGCATCTGGATGTTTCCTGTGGTTGTATCAGTAAGTCAGTATCTTTATACAGATAAATGAAAATGTTATGTTCTGTTTGTCATCTCTTTCATAAAATTGTATGACAAAGCATTCATGAAATTCCAAATACAAAGGAAAATGGGTAAAATTAAGTAGGTCAGAGCCATTAAACACAACTGAATTATAGGCATGTTACATACAGTAAGCTCTGTCTTAATGACATAATTCTGCAGAAAACTTTTGTTAAGAGACTGAAGAGATTATAGCTGTAATTACTCAGTCAATATTCATCCCATGGGAAATGAAAAGAGCTAAATAGTTTCCACTGCCGTTATTGTTAGAAAGGACTATTTGAAATTGTCTCCATTAGCAACTTGGACAGAAAGTTCTCCTCTATTTTTCATTATGAAAAAGGAATTGTTTTAAATCTGCATACATTTGGCTTCTCGGATTAGTTTATTGCCATGCACTTTCTCAACTGCAAACCATTTTAAGCACAATTTAAATTTTTTTAGTGTTTTTCACTTAATTAACAGATGCAAGGTAAGTCATGGTAAATAAGAGGTACTTAAAGAGCTTTTTACATCTGGGATTAATTAAAGACCACAAAAGTTAAATCTGTTATGCTCATAATAAAAAGGCTATTCACAGCTCAGTGGTTACTCTTGACAAATACAACTGCTGTAGATTAAAGGTGGAGATATTAGGATCTGTCTACTGTACAGTTTGACATGACGCCGTCTAAAAATATAGGCAGTTCTATTTTGATTGTTGCAAATCTTCCCTGGATGACTGAGAGCTCCAAAATCACTGCTCCAAAAGTCCACTTTCTTAAAAACAAGCCTGATCATTCCTAGGGTTTTCAGGTGTATGATGGCCTTATCTGCATGGGGCCTCAAGCCTCATCTTTCTTTTCAGGTATGCATAACTTATATAGAGGTCATAGATATTAAACTCCATTTCTCATAAAAGATGGTTCCTTCATATAAAATTTTCATTTTTCAAGTCTGGTGAAAAGCAAGTACATCTATAAAATAAAAGAAACCAACCCACTGTTTAATTTGCATTTAAAAAGACAATAATGTAACAAGGCTGAATCTGACTTGAGCTCTGATATTTGAAGTCTCTTATCAAAAGTCATATTTTCAGATCTGGGTATCTGGTTTTAAGCTGAAAAACTGAAGTAAATTCTCCATAATCCTGCAGTTTTCAGGCCTGGTCTATGCCTTTAATTTAGGTAGGTGCTACAAGTGCCTAGCAGTTCTTGTTGTGCATGGGAAGAGGCAGAATTTCTGCATTGCACTTGCTGCATGAGATGAACACAGGAAGACCTTTTCATGTTCATGGTCAATGTGTCATAATAGTATATTGCATAAGCAGGTGTGCTGGTCTGCTTTTAACATCGTCCCAAGCACTGGGATGGTGCAGATGCTAAAATCCAGCAAAACAGTGCTGTGAAATCAGTGACCAATGAAACCAAAAATGAATGTAAATATCATCATCCTGTGGATACAGTGTGATAGAAAGTACAGTTGTTCAAAACATTGAGAAGAAGCAAACAACCAATCAAAAGACTGTTAACAAATTTTCTTAGAAGATAAACTTGCAGATTTTTTTAATTAACCTTTGAGAAAGGGGACAGAAATCACCCAGGAATCGTGTAAGTTAGCTTAGAATAGCCCTGAGATACCAACATCTCCAGTTACTCTATGTGCTGAGGAATCACCTTCAGCTATTAGTGTATAATTCCAGTTGGTATTAGTTAATACCTGAATGGATTTTTTTTTTTTTTTTTTTTTTTTTTTTTTTTTTTGTTCAATAATCTGTCTGGAGGAAAGATTGTAAAATCCTGGAATAAGAAAAGTGTAGTGAAAAGTTCCCCTACATTTTTATTCAATCACTTACAGCTGATCTCTTATCAAAGTTAATTAAAGCTTTCAGTTTCCTGAATTGTTTTAGTAAACTTTGAATTTTTTTAGTTTGTTGTCTCAGTGGTTTTTTTTTCCTTGCTGTTTGGTGATCTTGGTGTTCAGTGGGGGGGATGTATGTAGTACTGAAGTGCAGGATGTCAACTTTAACCTCGTGCATTTAAAGAATAACCCTACGTGCAGGAGCCTGCTGCTGGACTGTGAGATGCGTCCTTGAACTGTTGGCCACTCACATATTATTGACTTTTACTTTGCAATATCTAGTGCACAGAAAGGAGCAAAGTGTGTCTGGTTACTTCTCTGTGCACTGCCAAGCATTAGCAGCTGTATTGGGCCCTCAGGCTGTGTCGGGAGTGTGGCTGTAGCATTGATGGCTTTTTCTCTGGTCCTAAAAATACAAACCAGACACAGTTAGGGTGGTAAAAGGGGGTGCCTATATATGAGGATGCTCAGGTGCACAGCTTGGTAGGTGGAAAACAACGAAGATGCATACCCTGTGTGACACATGTACAATTTTTATAGAATCTGCACATTAGAATATTTGACAAGAGTCCCCCAATTAGCAACATGCCAAGTGGAGTAAGCCCCCCCCAGTTCTAGTACCTTCTAAATTCTACCCCTGTTCAGTGGGGACCAGGCCCTGTTTACAAAAATATGTCTCAAAACATGGGTGTCAACTTTGGTTTCAAAGGAGGACCAAGATAGGGGTCCTG
Organism: Rhipidura dahli; assembly: GCA_013399225.1. Lineage (NCBI taxonomy): Eukaryota > Metazoa > Chordata > Aves > Passeriformes > Rhipiduridae > Rhipidura > Rhipidura dahli. The sequence goes on from VXAC01002052.1 coordinate 659,081, forward strand.
GAATTTTTGTCTTTCTGCCCAGGAAACTGCTGAACCAAAGCTACAGAGCTGCAAATATATGTGTAAAGAATACAGAGAATATATAAAAGGGATAATGGTGAAAACCAAGATGGCCTAATTTTCCCCTTTTTTAGAGACGAACAAGGCTCTACATTATCTAGTCTCTATTTCCACATTTAACCTCAGCACCAGTTTACACACCAGCTATCCCACCAGCTATCACACAGATGCCAACTATAATTACAACTATTTTGAATGCCTCTTTTATCCAGGCTCTGTTTGGTACCCGTGAAGTGAGGGCATGGAAGATACGGTCAAAATTTAAGGTGTTATTTCTGGAAGCTACTTATTCTTCCACTCTGGTCCACATAAGAACAACAGGTGGTATTAATAGCACATGCACCTCCATGTGTGGCAAATAGGAAATTGAGAGCTATTCTCTTCTGCATAACCACAGGAGCCAGACCATGGACCTCTTCCTGTAAGGCCAAAATGCATCTGTAGCATGCTGTTCAATATGTTCCATAATGGCTGAGATGCTTACAACTGCCCTCTTCAGTTCACCTACTCCGAAAGAGGGAAAGAGAGCTCTGACTATACTATGGAAAAGTGTGAGACATGCAATGAGGGGATTAATAGATCTTTTCCTCCTTCCATTTGGATTTTCAATATGATCAAATATTGTTGTATGTGGAGTTACAGCTCCAAGGGCACAAGCCTGATCTTTACCTATGGGCAAGATTTTCCAGGCCTTTTTGTCACATATCCAATACCACCCTGTCCCAAGTGTCTCCATGATGTCAGTTCCATCTTTCTTAAAGTTCTTGGGCTTATTCTTTCCCTGAATCTGGTCTTACAGCAATATGAAGGAGGAATGGCCTTTCCTATAGCATTTATGAGTGCACAGGGAACTGTATCATTCCCATGATCTGTTAGGCTGCTCAGGGGTATAGGAGGCTGAAGGGTTTCATTGATTCATTCCCACCTTTTGGTACAGTTCACTTCAATTAAAACGTCCATCAGTAGCCAGTTACCACTCCCATCTGGAGGTGGCACTTGGGTACAAATCCAGCAGTTGTTGTTATGAAGAGCTTTGGATACATTTTGGACTAAAGTCCCATGCAGATCGTGGGCCAGCCCTGAGTCACGGTTACCAATTGGGCAGGCAACAGCCATGTAAAGAAGAGTTTAAACCACATCATCCTGATTTGTATCAGTCTCTGTTTTCCCAATGGTTTCAGAAGCAGAAGCCTTCTTCACTCTGGATTAGTGGATCCACAGTCCTTTGCCAGCAACCTTGACTGCAGTAAGAGTGGTTAGCAAAACTTGGAATGGTCCCTTGCACTTAACTTGTAAGGGGTCACTGTCCCACCATTTAACATAGACCCAGTCTCCAGGCTGGAACGGAGGTGTGTCCAGTCCTACCAGTCTAGATAACACGATAAATCTCTGAAGCTTCTGCAAAGTGGAACTTAAGGCCGTTAAATACTTCTGTAAATCATGTGTACCATGCATATGAATTCCCCCCAGGTATGTGGAACCTGATACAGCCTGCCATATATTTCATTGGGACTTAAGTTGTCTCTCCACCTTGTTTGTATGCAGACTCTCAGTAAGGCTGTAGGCAAGGCCTGATCCCATGTTTTTTGACAGATCTTACTTATCTAGGTTTTAAGGATACCATTCATACATTCAACTTTGCCACTTACTGGGGCCTGTATGGTGTGTGTAGGTCCCAAGTAATTCCCAGAATCCTGCTAACTTCCCTAACTGCTGTTGCAACAAATTATGGTCCCCTGATGACATCCCCAAAGGAACCCCAAACCTTGGTATTATATGATTGAGGAAAACTTAGCACCTCCTTTGCTGTGTTAGTGCGACAGGGCTAAGCCTCAGGCCATCCACTGAAGGTGTCAACCAATACCAATACATTCCTGCATCCCTCCTTACGTGGCATCTCAGCAAAATCTATCTGCCAATAATCTCCCAAGAGATCTCCTGTTTTCCTATCATGACTCTTGTTCGTGTCAAGGTTGTTCCTACAACAGATTTCACACTTGCTTGTTAGATTGTACAGTATCAGACATTCCTCTCCCAATCACTACCTTCCTCAAATTTCAAATGATTTTCTGTTCCCCAGTGGGTACTTCCACACTCTCGCTGCATCAGAGCAATTTCTTTAAGGAGCAGGGGTGGAACTACAACCTCTCCCCCTGGGGTGACAGCCCACCCACTTTCTTTAACCTCAGCCTTAAGAAACTTAATTTAACTTGTGGTCTTCCTGAACATATTTTGGGGTAAACTCTGACAAATCTATTTCTTTCTGTGGTATCACTGCAAGAATGCCTTTTTCTGCAACCCCTTTGGCTATTTCATCAGCAAAGCGATTTCCCAGTTTGGGAGGTGTTTTCTCCTTTTCCGAAGGCGTCCAAATACTCTGCAGGAGTGCAAGGATCTGTTCAGCATGCTTAATTTCATCACCTTGGGCAGTTAGTAGCCCACTCTCCTTCCAGTGCTCCATGAGTATGGGAAGCACTAAAGGCACACTTAGAGTCAGTCCATACACTCACCTTCTTTTCCTTGCTCAGTTCTAGAGCTCTCATTAGTACAATGAGTTCAGCTTTCTGTGATGATACATCTGATGGCAAGGCCTCTGCCTCAATCCCCTTATCCATGGTTGTCATTGCATAGCCTGTCACTTGCTTACCATTTCTCATGAAGCTGCTTCCACTGGTTCAGTTCCCAGTCTGGATTCTCTTCAGGTCTGGTCTGCTGGAATAGGCCTCTTCTATTGTCTGTAAACAGCTCAGGCACCTTATCAATTAATGTAGATGACCAAAAAAAATTGCAGGGTTTACAACAGATGTTTTTAGGGTAACGACATCTTGTTCCAACCACAGAGATTGATATTTAAGCACTCTGCTAGGAGATAGCCAGTGTCCCCCCTTTGTCCCAGCACAGTTATCACTCCATGGGGGACATATCTGTGCAGCTTCTTTAAGCCTATTCAAGAAGTCTGTAGGGTTTTTATTTCTGGCTTGTCTGACTTCATATAATTTGGACCAATGCACTGCTTTAGGGATGGCATGTTTTAGGCCAAATACTATCCAGTCCTGATAATGTTTTAACTTTGCCATTTGTTCTGCGACATTATGTGTCCCATCCTGGGTCACATAAGGGAAAAATATCATTAACTGGCCCTTGAAGACTTCCAGCTGTAATTAGAATCTCTATAGTAGCTATAACAGCCTTATTAACCATTTCTTTTTCTGTTTCATCTAGTAATGTGTCTAACACTACATTCAGATCTTTCCAGTCTGGGTTATATATCTTAATAGCCCTTATCACAAGATTAGCTACCTTCTCTGGATTGTCTCTATACCATCCAACCAAGGCTTTCCACTGCTGCAGTTCTACGAGTAAAAACAGTGTTGTTACGTAAACCACACCTTGATTCCCCACAGCCTGCTTTAAAGATGTTCGTATGGCAGGCTCCTCCCTTTCTGATTCCCCCTTTTTAGATCCGGTGTGTTCTGCCACTGGATCTGGTGCTTCTGTGGCCAGAAGAAGCACTCGGGCTGCTTTTCCCTCATCCTTCCGGCTACAGTGGCTGCAGCAGCTTTGTCTTTAGTTCCACCTTCTGAGCAGCTACCCGTGTCAGAGCCGCCGTGCCCGCTTGCACTCGGGGCTGTCCCGCGGGCACCGGGTGTCGGCAGCGGCTGAGCGCCAGCTGCGGGCCGCTCGCTCTGCTCCGGCGCTGACCGTGTCCCTCCCTGCCTGCGCCCCTGTCCCCACCTCTGGGGCAGGCGGGGACCCTGGCAGCCCCGCCTCTGTCTCCGCTCCGGGCTCCAGGGCAGGTGGAGGTGGCCGTGTCGGGTCTGCCTCCCACGCCCACCAGCGGGGGTGGCGGTGGGGGCGGCAAGGAAAGCATTCCCCTCTCCCCCCGCGCCACCATATCCTCATCGGGCATGTTGGATTTATCAACACAGGCTGGGCTAGGAAGAGGCTCCCCTTTCTCATCCTTTCTTTTCTCTCTAACACTCATCTCAAAGCAGTTTTTCTCAGGTTTGTGTGCCTCCGGTCTGTTTATGAATATTGCAAATAATTCTGCATATCTTAGTTCATCCCATCTCCTCTGAGACCGAAGCTCTAATAATAATTCTGTAATTAATTCATCTTCTAGGCTGCCAAAGCGAGGCCAGCTCCTTCCCCCTCGTAACCGCTGCAATGGCCAGATCTGTGTTGAGAGGGGAATCAGTTCTTCCATAATAAGAGGTGTTCTTTCCCTGCTTAGCAAAGGCCAGTGTTTTAATACTACATCTAGCGGGCAGTCACAGGGCATCTGCGTGCCTTCCTTGGAACATGCACACCCCATGTCCTTATTTATAAACAGAAAAACCGCTGAGAAAAGAGCTGCTAGTCCCAGAGTCCAACGTGGCATTCGAATTTACACTTCCCCTGAGCAGAGCTTACAAACGGAGCCCTATAGTACCCCTAGAGCCTCTAGAGAAGGAGTGCACGCACGAAAAATTCCCTGGCTGGGATTCCAGCTGCCCCACTGACCCTCCAACCACCGGAGCTTTGTCCCCGCCACCACAGGCTGAACTGTGCACCTGCAACCTTCAGGCCCTGTGAAGAAGAAAAGGGTATCCCCCTTACCCCTTCCCCCTGCAGCTTCCGTGCGGGGACAGAATCCCCTGCTGCCACCCCCCTGGCTGCTCCCCCACCCTGCCAGGACCACCAGAGATCTCCAAATACAGAACCCCAGGTGCTGGCAATGAAATACCCCTTTTATCATACCTTCCCTCTGTGCAGAGTTCTTTTGGAGCTCCCACAGTTTCACAGTTCCCCGGATCGCCACAAAACCCCTGTTGAAAAATGCCACCCAAGGGCGTGTGGGAGGGCTGGGGGAGTGGGATGGTGCACGATCCGAGTAGCTGTATGCAGAAGTCTCTCCTGTCCAGCGAAGAGTCACCAGAACTGATGCCTTTTTCTCTGGTCCTAAAAATACGAGCCAGACACAGTTAGGGTGGTAAAAAGGGGTGCCTTTATATGAGGATGCTCAGATGCACAGCTTGGTAGGTGGAAAATGACGAAGATGCATACGCCATGTCCACATGTACAGTTTTTATAGATTCTGCACATTAGCATATTTAATGAGAGTCCCCCAATTAGCAACATGCCCAGTGGAGTAATCCCCCCCCACCCAGTAATCCCAGCCCTTGTACCTTCTAAATTCTAACCCCCCCCTTCACTAGGGACCAGGCCCTGTTTACAAAAATATATCTCGAAAATCTGGTTTCAACCTTGGTTTTTAAGGAGAACCAAGATAGCTTAGGGGTCCTGGAATTTGTGTTGTCTTCCTGCCTAGGAAACTGCTGAAGCGAAGCTACAAGAAGAAGCTACAAAGATACAGATATATGTGTAAAGAATACAGTGAATATATAAAAGAAAAGTAAAAACTAAAAGAGCATCATCCTGATAATGGTCTGGGTTTTGAGTCAGCACAAGTCTGTAAGATGTATTGTCTGACCTGATACTCTTATGTCTCAGTAAGTGCTGACTGATAGATCTATAACAGCAGTTCAGTAGCCTAGCCTTAAATGACATTACCCATTAGTAGATTTTTCTTCCAAAATACTAATTTTCTATGCTTTTTTTCTTTTGTTTTAAACATTTGGAGTGTTTGTGTCTGTTAGATCATAGTTCTAATTTTTTTAACAAAATGGCAAGTAAGTCAATTAATTTCTTGCTATATTTTCTTTGTATGTATTACAGTAAACTATTGGAGAAAACAGCAATTTCTACAAAAATATTAGAAGATATGCATGGCTTTATTTTATTCTCAGTATAGCCCAGCATTTGCTATAGATAGATTGATTGATAGAGTGATAGATAGATATATTGATAGATAGATAGATAGATAGATAGATAGATAGATAGATAGATAGATAGAGATCATGCACACCTATAAATGCAAAACCACATGTATCAAAGTGTCTAAATATGTTAAAGAAATTATAATGTACTTTTCAGTTGTTACTTTTAACTAGATACCATTGAGAGACAAGACAAATAATTAGCATTAGTGTGTCACACTATCATTTGTAATGAGATGGCTCTCTGTAGAAATTAAGAATGAAATCGCTTCATTTCCTAAAAGTCTGGTTTTCACTATGGACAGGTTGATGACATTTTCCTTTGCTAATTCAGGAATTCATGAATCTATGATAAACATCTCCAGGTAAACTTGGGAGGTATACTTAACACAAAACTACATGGGCAGATAGGTTATTTTGTCTCAGTGATACTGGCAAAGTAGGGAAAGACAAGAAAAATGCCTTTAGTTAAGGGCTTTATATAAAATTAAAAGAGTAAATATTTGATGCCTGCTTTGATATATGATACTCTAAAGAAAGCCATGCTTAGTGGGGGTCTTTTGACTTGAATGCCTGCATAAAACCTTAATTCTCGGGTTGTTTGTATTTACTTGTTCACATGGCTGTGGTTTCCATATGCAAATGTGAAGGGTTCGGAGCCAGATAGAACTGCTGCTTTTTTGCATTTTCTCTTCTTCCCAAGTAAACCTGTTTACCTCACAATCAAATAATGGCTAGAGAATGGGTTGATTACACCTAGCTTCTTGTCCCACTTACTTCAGGAATGTTTTAATGCTGGCCTTGTGCCCTTTCATGACTTTGATGCCAGCAATTTAAACATCAAACAGTTTTGGTTGTGCTGTATCATCACCACCTTTCATCCTGTATCATGTGTAACAAGACTTTCAGGCCCATCATCTGTTGGGTGGATGAAAGGTCCTGCTGTTAGGACATTACTGGGGTGGAGAGGAGCCTCCACAGATATTTGCTGTGGATGTGGAAACAACAATCTCTTGGTGGGATGCAGTGTCAAAAAATTAGTGTGCACATACATGAAAAAGCAGGAACCATTGCCTAAGCAGGCAAAAATACTGGTGCAAAGCATCTTTCAGGTGGAGGAATGTTGTTATCCAACCCACTTGGGGTTTCTCTGGCTATGGATGTGCTTACTAGTCAGCTGACATGTCTGAGCATATGTTGAAAACAGAATGGTTATAAGCAATTAGAAAGACCACTAATAATGTTTGCCCTGAGTAAGCTAGCAAGCTCCCCATCCTGGCCACTGCACTATTCCCAGTGGAGCTGGCAAACAACCCAGCTTTGGAGGCCACGTGCCAAGGGGTACAGTAGAGTGGTCTGCATCCCCTTGGTCTGGGGAAGAAAAAAACAAAGAAGAAAATCAGCAGCACATTTAAGTCACGAGTGCAAGAATAGCTTCTGGCTTGGGTGTCAGGCCCCCAGTCCTGTGTGCTGTAACACAGGAGAAGAGCAGTGTTAGAACGAGCAGTGCCTGCTTCACCTGAGCCCCAGACCCAACCACCTGCCTCCTCATCATGGGCCAAGGCTCCCCTTCCTACCCCGGTGGCTGACATCTGAATTCTGTTGCAAAGTATGTTTGCCCAAGTATGCAAGTGGATTTTGGTTTTATTCATAAAAAAAGGACAGCTCTTTTTTAAAACAAAATCATTACTTCCCTGGTATTTTGGGGTAAGTAATTTATTGATGTGCGAAGGGGGAAAATCTTTTTACTGGTTTTGAATATGCTGGGTTTTAATTTACCTGAGCAATGTGTGACATAATAAAACAGAAAAATTTGACTTTGCCTTCTTTGCATGTTCCACAAGTTACTTTCCAGAGCCAAGCAAGACATTTCAAATTCACTCTTTTCAAATTTTAATGGGGGCATTTTTCCATATACCAAATAGTGTGTGGCAGCTTTCTTTAAAAATTACTCACCTTCAGAGGTCATTTTCTGGGAGGGAGGTGTGACATGCAACAAGCACATACAAGAAGGCACCACCAAGCTGACACATGGTGCTTCCATTTTCTGTATTTCTCCTCATCTCATTCCACATGTACCCTGGCATCTTGTTTGTTTTGATCTATTGTTATATAGGATGTTCAGCCAGTACGTGTTTGCAGTCTTGTCCAAAAGGGGCACCAGGCAACTTCACTAGTAGCCATCAGTGAATTTTAGGATCCTGTAAAGCGTGATGATTTGGGTTGGGTTTTTGTTTTGTCTGTATTTTTCTGTTTCCCTCCTGCCTTCATTTTAATTTTTGATTAGTTATTCTGTGAAAAGTAACATTGGAAGAATTATTGCTCCTACTCAGTATTGTGGTTTAACCAGGAGGAAAATGTTCCAATAAAAATTCTGATAGTCCTGACCTTCTTCAAAGTTCCAAGAGAAGCAATAATCATAATCATCGTGAGGAAAGAACAAAATTAAATCGTTTCCTGACTGCACTGCGTGTTGTAACAATGCTGTAAGAAAAGAAATAATATCTTTATTTCCCAGTTTCTCAGTTGTCTTTGGTTAAAGATTTGAACATCTTGTTCTAGTTGTCACCTTGCTGATGTGTTTAAACATAATGAAGGAACTAATTTTTCACCCAGTTGCCTAGGAGCCCCTCTGCAATGAGGGCAGTGAAGGAGCTGAGATGTGTCAACCTAGCTGAGAAGTGTAGAGGGGTTCTTGAAGACAGACTATTCTTAAGCAGGGTGATAACCACATAATTTGCTGTAGTTCATAAAAACAGAGTACTCCAAAAATTTATAAAAAGTTGATGACTAAAGATTTCTACCAATGTATCCATTGGTAGAAATAGTATTTAGTTATATCCTAAATAAGAATTGAAGAGAATGACTTTTCCTAGAATTTCAGTTTCTTGCCTGTCAAAACTTGAGACCACTACACCTTCTTGGCAACAGCCAGTTGGGAGGAACGGCTGCTTGGCTGCTCCTGGTGCATAGGATTGCACAAGCAATCTCCAGCAAGGTCCTTTACAGGACACAACTGAAAATATGTTCTCAGTACGTGTATTTATTTGCAGGAATGGAATAAAAATTTCCCATACTGTTGACATGAACTTTGTTGGTAAGTGCATTTTTGAGGGAAAACAGTTCACAGGAACACAAGAAGAAACACAGGGAGAGAGTGTTAAATTGATTTAAAATACTAAAAGTAATTATTTTCATTGAATTTCTCACTTGTGTTCTCCAGAGGACAAGAGCACAGCAGGCAAACAGTGCACCAGAGATCTGAGTCTTGAAGCTGATGGTACCTCTCCCACTACACCTGCATCAGCTATCCTCAAAAAATCCTGAACTTCTAGAAAACTGAGTTATTAGGAAGACTATCTTTCTTCACAAAACAATTATAATTGATCTGCATCACTTTTTCAGCAAAAAAAACCCATCACAAACAACAAACTCAGGTAGTTCATGTGTGAAAAGATTTTTTGCTGGAAATAAATTCTCAGACATCTGATAATTTTTGAAGAAAACTTTATTCTCCTTGACAGAGCAGCCTTGTACCTGCTTCTGCTGCACAATGTACGCTCACCTCGCTGACACCCAAATTCACCAAAATAGGCCTCAAAATTAATTTTATTACAGAGAGCAAGAGCTCTGTGGTTTATCCCATTCTCTCCAAGTAGCTCATATTTGTAATTATTCTTCCTTCCATTCAAAAAGTGTCTGAGAGGGGGATGGTGCAAAAGTAATTTATGTTTGAGATAGATATATATATATATATATATACTTTCATATAATGCTTGGGAGAAATTAAAATAATCTTAAAGCCCTATTTAAAGATTGCATGAGCTATCCAAAGATCAAACAGAGCATGTTTGATGAATGGCTCTTTTGCCACTCTCAAATGGAAGGGATGCATGGGAAGAATACTAAAACAACAAAATTCTGCTGGGGAAGAGGAGTGGGCCTTGTTTCTTTCTCCAGTAATTTTTAGCAGTATTAGGCATGTTTGTAAAAGAACAAGTGTTTTGGGGGGACAAAAAATCCATCTAAAGATCAGGATTATACCAAAAAATATAAAATTATTTTTCATCTTGAAATAAACAGTTGAATACTTCTGGTAAGTATAGGTTCAAGATGTAAGGACAAGATCTTTTAAGCAGTTACTGCCCCACTGCAGCTGCTTTAGTCAATACTGACTCTATTCCTATTCTCTGAAGTAGTAAGTGCTTAGGGAGGTTTAGAGTGATAGTTTTATTTAGTAACTCTGAAGTTTCGGTCAGATGTGAAGTGGGTACATCTGTTTCCCCGGAAAGCAGGAACATATGTATTTCCAGGATGTTTGCTTTCACCAGTTCTAAGTCATCCATCCCCCTGCGGACCCCGACACCCGAGGCCCACGTGTGCCCATGGCAGGAACGGTGATTCAGGGGAGCGCAGGTGTTCCTCTGGCAGCTTCATTCTCCGCTCCCCGTGTTGAGTCCTTGTTTCCGCAGACGCGATGCTGCGTCCCGGCGATGCTGTATCCCGGCGATGCTGTATCCCGGCGATGCTGTATCCCGGAGATGCTGTGTCCCGGCGATGCTGTGTCCCGGCGATGCTGTATCCCGGCGATGCTGTGTCCCGGCGATGCTGTGTCCCGGAGATGCTGTGTCCCGGAGATGCTGTATCCCGGCGATGCTGTGTCCCGGCGATGCTGTATCCCGGAGATGCTGTATCCCGGCGATGCTGTGTCCCGGCGATGCTGTATCCCGGAGATGCTGTATCCCGGAGATGCTGTATCCCGGCGCCGCCGCCCTCGAGCAGGAGCCCCGTGGCGGGCCGGGCGATGGCTCTCAGGGGCATCTCCGGGGGAAGCGCTGCCCGCAGCCCCGGCCTCGGCTACACCCGCAAAGCAATCCCTGGCACAACTTTTTGCGCAACTCGCTCTCCCCGCACACACGCCCCCAGTTTTCCTGCAGAATCAGCAGCCGAGTATCACTGAGTATCTCCAGTGAGCCTCCCTGACTGGAGATATTCCAGAACCGCGTGGACGCAAGCCCGTGCTCTGGGATGGCCCTGCTCGAGCAGGTTGGACCAGATGCCCCACTGTGGTCCCCTCCAACCTGACGCACTCTTTGATTCTGCTGACCCTGGCCGCCCCGCCTCCTGCCCCGTCACGGACACGCCGCTGAGTCGGCCCCAACTTCAAAGCCATGACCAAGGCAGGAACAGAGAAAGGGAGGCGGGATGCGGCGCGGGCAGGGAGGGGACCATCCGTCTCTGACCCTCTTCGCCCGGGGCCATGCCGTGCCACTACTCCTCGACGGCGGGACTACAACTCCCGGCACGCCCCGCGGCAGGGCGGGCACAGGTCTCCCACGTGGGCCGCAGAACTGCGTGGCGATTGGCTGTGGCGGGAAGGGAGGCGGGCCCCCGGGGAGCACTTCCGGTGCCCCGCGCTCGGCACTTGTTTGGATGCTGCCGTCACATCATGGCGACGCGCGGGGGCGGCGGCGCGGCGGGACCGACCCGGCGGAGCCCGA
>VXAC01002052.1:670472-765425 GCA_013399225.1 Rhipidura dahli
CGGTGTGCGGGGGGCGGGAGCTGCGGGGCAGGGGGAGGTTTGCCGTCTCCCCGGGGTCCCGCCGGCGGGCCCCCCGTACCCGCTGGGCACGGCCGAGGGGCGAGGCGGGAGCGGACGGGAGGTCTGCTGGCGCGGGTGGCGGGAGCGTTTCCTTATTCTCCGAATTAGTAGAAAAAACAAAAGGCCTTTTATTTTCTTTTTCCATTTTCTACCGAAACCACACTGGAAGCAGGGCTGTCCCCGGCGATTTTACAGTAATTTCTGGTTGCAGATCCGTGTAGGAAAAGCTTAAAATACCTGTGCTTGGTCACCCAATGGCAAAGACTTAAAATATGCTCTAATTCAGCTGCTGTATATAACATCACCAGCTCGGTGTTTTATGTGACAGAACTGCCTCGCATGTGCTTCTCATCCTGTGCCCTTGCATAAGTTCAAATGGCTTTTGAGTGGTAACTTTTTTCCATGGTACAAAGGACAACATCTCGAAAATAGCGACTTGCTGGTGGTGGGTTATTTTGGCTGTTAGAGAGGTCTAGGGAGCTACAGAGCTAGTTTTCTTCACTGAAAAACACCGGCTCCTGCAATGTGTTTTTTCTAGTTCTTTACGAAGAAGTAACTTGTAAGTAACTTCGGTGTCTATTATGAAAGCAGAGGATGCTGATGTTAAAAAAAACCCCTGCATTCCATATTATTTCAAATACAGTCAAAAGGAATTTAATTATTTTAAAGAGGTGAAATGTGGCAGGCAGTGTTAAGCAAATTTTAGTTTGAACTTTTTTTTGTGAATTAAAAATCGTTCATCACTCTCTTGCAGATTTCCCTCCCTCTGCCTTGGTATTATTTTTAGGTTCCTTGTGACCTGTTTGCGTTGGAAATTCACAACTTGTCTACCCTGCTTTTTCCAGACTCATACTGTGGTTGACTACAAAACTATTAAGTTTATAGTAAAGAGGAAGTGAAACCCCATTGGCGGAAGTGATTCATGCTATATTAAGTGTTTTCTTAATTAGCACCTGTCTCAGACGCTTACATTAAAAAAGGTCTCGTTAGATGTGCAGCGCTTTGTCCTGCGTGTGAGTGCACTGAAAGCTTCCACGTAAGCTTTGGGTTCCTGCAGTGAATTTTTTGCTAGAATTACAGGAGGCGTTTGTCATTAATTTTTTAGGTTGCTCAAAGAATCACCAGCAAAGGCAGGTTTAATATAGAAGCAAAAGCACAACAGAGTTCCTTGGCGAGGTTCACTCTGCTACTTGCTGTGTGGTTAAACCATGCAGAGGAAAAAATGCAATAAAATCAGTCAATCCAAAACTAAAATCAACAAAAATGATCAGCGTGGAGGTTGGGGATGGGAAAAGGGTAAGGATAAAAAGAAACAAGGGGGACCCTCCTGTTGAGTCACAAGGCTTAGAGTGCCCCCTGCCAAACTTAGCCCCAGGCTCGACTGATGGTTTAGGCACAAAGGTTTTAGAAGCACTTAAACTTAACAGCACTTAATGCCTCAAGTTAAAGAATTTGACAAAAGTTTCTGTAGAATTTACTATCAGTACAATAGTAAGTCGCTTACAGGCTTTACTTACAAATGTAAAGCATTAAAGACTCTCAGAGAGCAGCATTCACAGTACATTTGCTAAAGTATATTCACAGATTTGTGAATTCTGTGAAGACAGACCCAGATTTGAAGAGTAGTACCAGGTACATATCTGTGAAAAATTCCCCTCAGATCCAGGGAAGTACTCACGTTGATGTCTTTCCAGTCTTCTCAAGGGGCAAAGAGTTGAACCTTGAGGAGTGGTATCAGCCCAGGCTCCATCACCAGCATTTGGCAGAGGTTCTCCAAGAATAGCAAACCTGGGAGTCTTCTGGGTCTGAGAGGTGCCCCCCTAGAGGGAAATGCTGGCCACAGCCAGCAGTCCAGGCAAGCTCAAGGGTCCTCACTTCAGACCACTGTTTATAGGGTCACAAGAGAGGGCTTTAGTCATAACAATTTTTCATCCTGGTGGCAGTTTGGGTTGGTAGTTTTCTTTGAAAGTTCAATAACAAAAATATTGTTCTGCTCAGGTTGTTATTCATGTAAGAAAAATAAGTTTCCAAGGATGTTTGTTAAAAGCCATGAGCTTGTTAGACATCACTCGTTCCTGGCAGCAGACAGTGTTTCTGATAAGCTCCAGATGAGCTTATTCCAGGGTGCTGTTTGTCAAGGCCAAGGCCTAACAAGTAGGCCTTGAGATCATGATGTGGCCTGGGGTGGGAGTGTGAGAGATACACCAGCACTGTTCTAATGCCTTAAGTTAAATGAGGGAAGAGATGGGGGTTTTTCTCCCTTTGTGGTTGTGTTTGAGGTAAATTAAAAAGCTTTTCTTAAAAGCAGCCAAGTCATCTGTGTCATGAGGCCACTGAAAGAGCAAAAAACCAGCATGGTTAAGTGTAACAGGAAAAAGTGAGGACCACAAGCAGGGGTCATGTGAGAATGTTTCTGAACCAATATCGAAGACCAGGTCTTGAATTATAAGGCCAGGAATCTTAATGATGCAGTTCTACTAACAAAGAGTCTGTTTTGAAGATAAAATACAAATTCAGGAAGTAGGTATTTCTGAATAGTCCTCCTGCTTTGTTGGGACTTCTAATCTTGCAGTGCTTTGAAACTAGTGATGAGCAATATTGCAGGTGTCTCAGTCCTGTGTTTTGAAAGTAGATAAATGGGTGCATAGAACATAGTTTTTAATATAATGGCAGAACATGGTGAAATGTTTGTTTGGAATGACTTTCAGATCTCACAGCTAAGATCCTTGTTCAGTGGGGAAGCCATCTCAGAGGCCATTAGGTTTTGAGAAAGGTATAATTAGACTGAGTGATCATTCAGGTCAGTGAGCACAGTATAGAGAAGCATGGAGAAATAACCTTAATAAGCTAGTCTTGTGGTCACAAGCATCTGAATAAATGTGTCTAGACCAGTGGATGAAGGTGCACCTGCCATAAAATTCAAACCCAAATTTTGTGATGTCCTAAAATGGTGGTTTTCATGCAGAAGTTGTAAATAAAATTATTACCAAAAATGATGACTTTATTTATTATAACTGTTTGTTGAAAATCTTGAATATTGGCATTGAGGAAAAGTATATTATATACATGTTTTCAGAACAAGCTTTTCTATGTTAGTAGGAAAAAGTAAATTGCTGGGATGAAGGAAGCCTAGTATTTGTTATGAACCATAAACATTTGTGATAAATATGACTTAAGTTTTTTGCCATAGTATTTTTTTTTCTGCAGTGGGTCAGGATAAGAGGTATAAGGCTTTAATGACCAGTTGCATGTGCAGTAAGTTTGAAAATGTAGTCAGCTGAACAGTCCTCAACAGATGTTGAGGTATTGGTTGTATATTCTCTTGTATGGTTTGGTGGTCTTTACAGCTGTGAAAATCTGGTTTATGTACATATGTTTGTTCCAAAGCTTCCAGGATATTTCTTGAAAGTATTAGCAATTCCAAAGGCTAAGGGTGGAAGAGTCTTTTCACAGCACAGTCCAACTGCTGCTATGGGGAATGTAAGAGTTGTTTTCGTAGATTAATGCTAGTGCTTATGTTTTTTAGGATAATTAGCTAACATACAGGAGAAAATGTATGCTGGTGCAGCTACTAATTATGGTTTATTTTATTAAAAGGTACAGAGAAGTGTTCAGGTGGTTTAGGGAAAGATTGCATATGTGTATGCACAGGAGTATGGAATACAGGTAAACATGGTACTCATAATTATAAGCACAGTATATTTTAGGTAACATTGCGTGCTATAGACTTCTGTAGGTAGTAGAACAAAAAATAAGTGGGTTTGTGATACATTTTGGCGTGGTGGTAGGGCAAGTTCTGTAGGGCGTCTGTTTTATCCTTATGTGCAGCACTTGCTCCTGAAGCAGTACTGTTTGAAGGAGAGCTAGCTTAGGCTCTTGTGATCATAGCTATTCTCACAAACAGGATATCTGTCTTGTATGCTGATCTTTAAGGTATGAAGTAAGGTAGAGTTTTCTTGATGTTCATCTTTTTTTGATCAAGGTTGAAGTAATGAAAACCTCGGGGTGAGCAGGAGCAGTGTTGCCAGTAATTTTGCTACAGTCATCCCCAAATGATTTGTCCTGTAACTCTTAAATAGCTTGAAGATGACGTGCTTATTCAGAAATATCAACATCTTGTAATAGCTGGTTTCACAGTTAGGTAGGTAGCAAATGTCTTAGAATTTTGATAAATTTGTGATCTTAGGAAGTTGCCCGTTACCTGTGCAACATACTCTTTTTGCTGCTCTGTCAGTCTTTCTAGGCATGTAATAGTCTTGACTCTGGGTTGTCAGATCATGAGCCACCTGTGGCTGAAGATGGCTGGAAGCTGAGAGAGCACGGTAGCAACTAGAAAAGGTAGTGGCTATTTCAGTAGAAGGTCTTTGCTGGGGTAGTTTTGTTTTGGTTTTATTCAGTCAGTACTGAGTCAGCACTATTATACAATGTGCTGTGGGAAGTGCTCTGTTCTGGCTGGAATGTTAAACTGAGAACTTCACCAGTCTGATGAGCACACATTTGAAAAGATAAGAGGTAAGAGGTTAGCGTTGTTCTCACCATTACCTCAGTAACTACGGAGCAACTTCAGTGATCAGTATGGGTTAGTACTTAACATTCTCAATGTGTTGTTTATTATTGCTATACTCCCAGCTTGAAGCTTGTTACAGACCAAATCTGAAACTACCTGTAGTTAAAGTGTTTTAAGAATAGCATTGAGTATAAGAAGGCTGTTTAGACTTCTGGCTAATATTTTTTAATATCTAAATAAAGTTACAGCTAATGTAGAAGCTTCTTTGTTAGTCATAATCAGGAAATCGTCTAGATATTTGTGTTTGTGGCCCCTGACAGGCAATAGCAGACTTGTGGTTTTTAAAATTAAAACACTTTCTAATTTAGGTTAAATAAGTTGGAATTTTAATATGTCGTGCCACTACTGTCAGATTTGCTAGAACTTATAGGCTACAACTTGACAGATAAAGTTTTAACTAAGAAGGGTTTTTTTATTATGTTTTTTTTGGGGTTTTTTGTGTATGCTGTCAGATTGTTGTAGCTACTGGTAGAATCACTTTTTTGAACACAGTATTTTAGCCTGTGGTCAACAATTTGTAATTTTATTTAAGATAAGAAAACTGGATATTTTTACAAAACCTGTCTACTGTTACACTGAGGTTTGGTTTTGCAGGGAGCATACTTGTTTGTCACTAAGCTTGGATTTGTTCCATGTTCAATGGAAATCAAGAGAAGGTTTACAAGTTCTGTATATTTTCACAATCTTTTTCATTTGAAATGTGTTGGAGATGTACAGGACACTTGTACACAAACCTTTTTCTTCAATTCAGGTTATTTCTGCCTTTCCTGTTAGACTTTGGAGAATGTGCCTGAAATTCTAAAAGTCCTTTTGGCTCTTTTGACAAAGAATAGAGAATACTCTGAGTTTGGAAATTATTATTGTCAGTAAAAAATTTGAACTGACACCTAATTTGACTTCAACAAAAAGCTCTGCTGAATTAATGAGGTGGTGGTGTTCACTTCGTGAAACTTCCAGATGCTTTAGAATATGCATGTGAATTGCCAGCTCCGAGTTGAGGTTTAGGTTACTATGATGGTTTGCTAAAAAAGAGATGGGCGTTTCATGACTTACTGGTCACACGTATGCCCCTGCTCGTAGTTGTTCTTTTCTTCCCTGGAAGAAACCAGTGAGCCTTTTTCGGTTGACTAGGTTTGAAGCAGTGCTGCTCACAGACATGGTCTGGTTGACATTCCAGTCCTTCAGTAGACGGTGTTAACTGTGTACCTGTGCTGAGGATAAGGTATTGTGCATTCAGTTCCTTGTGCTCTGACTTGTGATTAGATTGACTTTTATTTTTTAGAGGCTCTCATGCTTTGGCTTCTTTCCAATCATCACTTCTGTTGGCAGGATTTCCTATTGCTGTGCAGTGAACTGGGTTGAGGAACTGATCTGGCTGTAAGCTGTGTTAGAACAAGTTGCACAAATGTTACTGCTAGCCCAGGGAAGGCGGGTATCAAAAAGGAGAATGAAGTGGTAGTAAGAGCTGCTTGGGCACTGCTGCTGTTCAATGTGTGACTGCAGCCACTCAGACCTCCTCAGCTCCTGTTGGAGCTGCTGGCAATTTTTTGCTCTGCTTTCAAAAAGAAACTCCAGAGTCTCTTTATGGATATCAGAAAGTCTAGAAATGCTGTGCAAAACCCAAAATTTTGAGTTTAAAGCAGACTTTCCTTTTGTTTTGCCAGACTTCTTGGGTACAAGTCTCTGAATCAGAAGTTCATGTTCTATGCAAAGAAAAAGCAAGTTTCAGCTGTTCTGTTGGTACTGCAGGTACTCTTGGTATCATGTTGTGGTAGAATAAGCTGATCTTTCTTGTCTTGTCAACTTAATGTGACACAGGGTCTTCAGCTTCTGTATGAATCATGGGTTTTAGACATCTGTGCTGTGGTTTCAGCCATTGGTACATACAGAGAGGTGAAGTGAGCTATGTTGTTTTCACATTTCTTGTTCTTTTGTGTTTATTTGGCTGATCCTAGAAGGTAAGCCTTTTCTGTAAGACCCACAGTTTAAGACGAGCCAAGGGGAAAGAAATATGCATTTCACAGATGACTTTTTAGAGGTGTAAAATGTTGTAATTGATTATTAGTTCCAGTAGTTCAATTACTGCATGACCTTTGTAGGCATTTATCAGTATGTTGTCTGACATGGTTGGAGAATAAAAATGCAATGCATTTATATTAGTCCATAAAACACGTGCATCATTTCCACGCTTGTAAAGAGCTGTGCAATGTGAATCTTTCTTGGTAAGTCAAAAGTTGTTCCTAATGTCTCTACAGATTATTTGCAGTCAAAAAGCTTATTGTCCTTTGAGAAAGACACTGTGTGAATTCCATCTACCCAAGAATTAATCTACTTTGAGATAAGGTCTAAAGAAAGGGACTTACTTTAAGAATGGAGAACAACAAAGCTGTTATGCATGAATATTGCAAAAAATATATATATTTGTTTAATGATTTTTTAAAAACTTTTTCAAGCATGCTGAACAAATTTGGAGTTGAAATACATCTCACTGGCTGCATTCCTTTGATGTTGGCTAATTCCTTTTGAAGAGGAAAACAGTCCTGTGCAGAATATAAAATCTAGTGCAAACTCCCGGCTTTAAGAATTAGCACATTTTTTAATACAAAATGTAAGGCAATCTGAAATTATTTTGTGCTTGAACAGCATAACTGTGTATAAACAAGCTCTGTTTTTGCAATTCCTTGTGATTTTAAGGAAATTTGCCTTCAGATCACTGATAATAAATCAGCAAGAATGATCCCTTTACTTTGGCAATGAGTTCTGCTTATTGTGCTTTTAACTATCTGTGCATGTTGTATAGTGGGATTGCAAATGGACTGCAAAAAACCACCCAGCTGCCTTCAAGTATTGTCCTGAGTCCCAGTGTAACCAAATAAACAAAACAAAAAACACACTCAACCAAGCACCCTAGCAATTCTTATCAGCCTGAAATGTTTCTAGAAATTGAGAATGTTGTTCAGGTGATTGAGAGAGCAGTCTGGAGATGCTTAATAAATTGTAGTGTTACATAGAGAACATCAGGTATTCTGCTCTAAAATATGACCATATCACATATATGGGGTTATAAAACTACTGGTGATGTTTAACTTTTTGGTTAAGTGATTAAACATTTAGCATTTTAGGAAATCTTTAGAGAAAGTTCTGTTTAATTGAGCAGAAAGAATGTAGTGTTAAAAATCATAGGTAGTAGGAGTCCAAGCCTGAAGCCAGCTAATACTTACTTTTTTTGGATAATTTCATTGATGGGAATTTTAACTTTTCAAAAGTGGATGTGCTTCTGGTCCTGTTTATCATTCTTGTTATAACGAGCAGTTTTCTTCAGTTAAGAGCTGACAGTTGTATTTGCAATTGTGGTTGAAATAGCTCAAGCTCTTGCCCTATGCCATTGAAACAATGTATTTATGTAGATTTCCTTAAACTTACCAAGTTTCTTTTTTGCATTTTACCCTTACTTTTCCATGCAAAAGAAGGGTGGAAGTTGTCAATTTAAACATATTTGCTTGACTGTTGAC
This sequence comes from Rhipidura dahli, assembly GCA_013399225.1. Classification (NCBI taxonomy): domain Eukaryota; kingdom Metazoa; phylum Chordata; class Aves; order Passeriformes; family Rhipiduridae; genus Rhipidura; species Rhipidura dahli. Next base: position 678,612 of record VXAC01002052.1, read on the forward strand.
GTCCACTTCCTGCTTTCCCTTCCAAAGGTGGTTGGTGGTGCCATGGAAGAAGAAGCTGGTGGATCTCAGGAGATGGGGATGAATAACCAGGATCAGCTGGTGAAGAGCAGGTGCACTGAGCTGTCTGATACAGCGTTGCAGTATCCGCAGTCCAACTGTTACAGCTTGGAAAACACGGGCACGTTGGAAGAAGCTGAGTATATCACAAAGAACAGAAAGCACCCAGGGTCCACGTGCTGCTCCCAAGAGTCCCGTGAGGAGACTCCTGGGAGAGAAGAAGCCCGTACTGATCCGCCTGATGGCCAACAAGATCCAGAGAGTGAAAAACACAAAGAGAAGACTTTGGGTGTGTTCTCTTTGGCATTTTGATTTTTAAATGGCTTTAATAGCTATGGATTTGCTCTTTGTCTCAAATTTACTCTGTAGCCAAAAACTTGTCACCCTTAACAGGCTATTTTGAGAAACTGTGTGTGCACTTCTACTTGAGAAAGACAGTTCTTAATGCATATGTAAGACTCCTTCAGCTGGCAGTGCTATTTTTACAGGAACCTTAATAATAATAACGTGGTAATTGCTAATCAACTTTTTTAACTTTGTGGTTTAAATCTGGGGTTGCAGTGTTCAATTCTGCCAAAGCACAGGTGATAATTAAATTCCAAATGCTTATTAAGAACATATCTGCTAATATCCTTTATTAGTGAAACTTAGCCTTCTAGATATAATTTTTTTCAAATTTTTCTTTTTATCTGTGCAGTTATAAAACAAAATTTTTTTTTGTTTTTATATTAATTTTTGCTCTCCTTGTTGATGAATGGCACGTAGGGCAAGACAAATTTATTCTTGCTGTGATGACTTCCCATTTGTCATCAGTTAGGATTATGCAGCTGTCAAACTAGGGAACAACTTAAATCACACTAATTTCTCATGCATCTGTATTTTACTTCTAAAGATGGGCTGCTTTTCTGGTATATGGTTTTTCTTTCTCAGTATCATTGTCTTTCATCCATTTCACAGGAAAAGAAGTGTTGTTATTAATGCAAGCCTTGAACACACTTTCTACTCCAGAAGAAAAGCTGGCAGCTTTGTGCAAGAAGTATGCTGATCTGGTAAGTAATTTGTAAAGACAGCAGAAGTTATTCATGTGTTAATATTAACTATGGAATGCAAGAACAACTAATGCAGGACAGTTAATGATTTTCAGTATTTTACAGTGTTGGTGAAAAAGACACTCAGGCCGACTGAGTATTGCTTCAGCCAAACTTTCATGTAGTCATTTCACTTCTACATGACTGCCCAAATCCATAGAAAAAATGGGTTTTGATAACTTGGTGTTGAAGCACAATACTAGGATTAACAAAAAAGTTGTGTTCTTTTGGGAGTAATTATTTTCCTAGTTGTTGGTAATGCTTTTGTGCTAGTGTTTTATCACTGTAGGATAAAGAGAAAGAACATACTATCATACAGAGATTTGGGGGGTGGAATGTTCAGTTGTATTTAACTCTTTGGTGATTTTTGGGGAATGTGGGATGTTGGAAAGATCCAGGTTAAATTTTGTTTTGTGCTTTCTGATCATGTAAAGGAACAGAAAGAATGGGTTCCATTTCTTCAGTAATAAACCAGAAAGAAACAGTTCGTAAAGCGCATTCCCACCTCAAGTATGCTAAATGAATATTTATTCTCCAAATTGATCACAAAATTGGGGAGTTAGAGGAGAGGGTTCATAAGTTTACTTTACAGAATGTTCTTGGAGATAACAACGCCTGACTCATTTGTCTGTAGACAGGGACAGACAGAAATGGAAAGACTGGAGGTCCTGTGTGCATATGTTTTCCCACCATATTTGTAGTTATAAAATGAATGTGAACTAAAGAGATTATAAAAGCATAAGTTTTCTCTCTGTAGCTGTCAAGTGTATCATATGCAAATATTTCTGAATATGACATAATGGCTGCACAACATGGCATATCTCTTCTGAAATAATTTTTTTCCTTCAAGAATTATACAATCTCCAAAACTTTGAGGATGAACCAGCAGGTAGCCTTTTTACTCCCAGAAGCAATATTGATTACCTAAGAACAGACTTAGATTAGTTCTGTTAAGGAGATCCTGAGTCCTCCATGGAGGTGTTACATTTTTGCTTTGTTTTCCTTGCTTTCTCTCACAAGCTCTTGGTTCACGTGAGTGCATTTCCTTTAAAATCAGCAGCTTCTCTAAGAAGTCACTTTCATTTAAATGAGAAACAGTAGTAGTTCTGTATTGTAACTCAAGGATGGGGAACCCACCTAAAAATGAGCTTTGATATTGTGAGAGGAAAAAATGCATTAAGTTAGTTGTTTCTTATGAGCAATTGCTTGTGCATGAGATGCCTTTTCTATTTAAGCAAACAGCTCCTATGGCACCTCACAGTGGTGATGAGGGCCTGCATGAGGTGCTAGGACAGCATGAATCTCTTGATTCTGCAGAAAGAAAAGAGTCTGCCCTATCTTCACTTCAAGTTTTATTACTGAAGGAAAGATCTCAAAACAATTGGGGAACAGCTAGACCAAATAAACTGTAGTTCCTTTCAAGAAGCTTGGCAGTCAGAAGAGGTGTGTTCTCATTAAGGTTTTTGCCCTCCCAGGAGAGATCAATAGACCACAGGCAGAGTAAGCATTCACAGTCACCATCCTAGAAAACCACTTGCTTTCCCCATGATGCTCAGAATGGCTGAGGAGCTGGGTGGGAGCTTGTCTGGGTGTAAGAATAGCTCTGTTTCAGCTAAATGAGTTTGAGAGATGCTCCTGTTCCACTTAGGATGTTTAGGTTGGATCTGATTGTGTTCCTTTTAAGATGCATTCTTTTCTTCATGCTAGTGGTGGAGAACCACTGGCATAGGTGTCAGCTTTAATGCCAGCAGAGGTTTGAACTGTTTATGACAGTGCACCTACAATGCTTTTTTTCTTTTTTTAAAGATTCATCATCTTTAAAGCTCACTGTCAGGTTTTTCAGTGGTGTCTCATGAAAAGGACTGTACAATGAAGGTAGGAATGCCTCTCTCCTGGCAAAAGATCTTCCACAATTTTTTTTTTCCGTAATTTGGAATCTATCAGGAGATCAGCCTATGGTGCAGGAAGGTTTGCATCCTTGGTGATATGTCTCACATTGGCACACTTTTACAGGCCTGAAGTTTCATAGGTGTGCAGACAGCACAACCACTTGAAGTGGTGTTTTCTGGCCATGCAAGAAAAGGGCTTTTTATGTTTGGATGTGAAATATTCCTTTTCCCTAAACTAGATTAAAGATACATTTAATTTACTCTTGTTGTGGAGTCCTTAACTTTATTCTTTCTTCTGTGCTTCAGCATTATTTTGAGCTCTTTCAGAAAACCAGCATTGTATTATTCTTCTGTCACGGTTATGTTCCTCACTGCCAGCTCTCTTTTCCTGTGGTGTCCCAAGGCTGAGGTACTATCTAATAAGAAGCAGTGTAACACTTAACATTGTTGCCTTCTTTGCAAAGAAACAGAATCTAAATAATATGGTTTCTCAGGGAGCCCAAAAATCATGTATAATGGAACATTCTCTAAGATATATTAATGCAAGAAACTTCTGTTCACTGCATATTCACAGAATAGATTTTTAAATATGTATATGGAGTTTAACTGTGTCATCTACCATGTAAGCAGCCTAAAGGAAATAGAACAAAAAAAAATTGCTTCAAATGGTTGAGACTGCAGATCTCTTTAAGTCATCAAAGTCTGGACTATGTAGTTTTAATGAAAACTGACTTGATTTGTCAGGGCTGCTGGTTTTGTCTGTTCTTTTCTGAAATACCTTAGCGTTTTACAAACTTTTATCAATTATGGCTTCCCTTGGTAGGAGCTCCTGCTGACAAAGAGCTCTGTGGTTTTTCTTTTTGATAGCAAAAACAAGACCTGTTGGATAAACAGTTGCATGTGCTTTCAAGATAAGAGTGGGAGAAGTTGTGACTTGTTGAAAAGCCAGTCTCAGGTGGCTTTTAATTGTATCTGCCACATCTTCCTTTCAGAGGGCTACTCTTAGCCCGGAGATAAAAGCAGGCTGATAGCTTGTGGTCAATGACAGGTCCATGCTGCCTGTTCCTCAAAGGCAAATGTTAAGTTGGAATTTTGTGTTTTCATCTTCTCTCCTTACACATTTAGAATTGTCTGTAGGATGATGGTAGTTTCTCTTTAAGATCAACTTGGGGTCTTAATGAAATTTTACTCCCTTGTTTTCATCCAAAATGTTCAAAAGTTTCTTCAGTGTGCTCACCTAGATGCATAAAGATGGTTTCACCTATGTTTATTTAACAAATTTACTCTCTAACTATAGTTGGAGGAGAGCCGGAATGTTCAAAAGCAAATGAAGATACTGCAGAAGAAGCAAGCACAAGTTGTGAAGGAGAAAGTCCACTTGCAGAGTGAGCATAGCAAGGCCATTTTGGCACGTAGCAAACTGGAATCTCTCTGTCGGGAGCTTCAGCGTCATAACAAAACTTTGAAGGTTAGTTTATTTACATAAATTACAGTGCTGCTGGTGACTGAAATCTTACAGATCACTGCTTAAAATCAGGACTGCTGCTTTTTTCCTTGTCACTTTGCCCATTACTTGTATTTGCAGGAGATGAGTGGCATGTACTGTAAATATAGCTGATTTTAAGTTAAGGAATACAGGGATAGTTAACTTGCTGATCTTCTCCCTTTCACCCTCAAACGAGTTCATATTACTTGCAGTATTTGATCTTGTCATATTTGTTTCTGGGAGCAGTACTGATAACTGCTGGAAAAAATAGCACAAGTGAAATAATAGCAGCATGAAATGGCAGGGTAACCAAAAAGCTTAATTCTGTCAGAATATAGTCGATGGGAGTGAAATGGAAGAGAGCCAAGATATGAATCTGTGAGTGCTGTACGAAATTACATTATAGTAGCAATGCTAGTTTTTGCATGTGGATAATGCTGACACTTGCAAAGGTATTTATGTAGCACCTTAATACCAGCCTTTGAGTAATGTTGGTAGTGGTAAAGAAAAAAGTTTCTAAAAGTTTTGCAGTTTCTAGATTCTTTGTTCCACACACTTAACATGGGTAGAATTGGCCTATTATGATCATGTCTTGTGTTAGTTCTAGCACTCTAGAAATGGAAATTGTACAGAAATGAAATACTGCCATTGTTTTCTGACTCAAAAAGTGCATGATTTGACCTGAACGCTTTCAGTATTTTATATTTAACTATTTAATGAATATTTATTCATAAAAGGAAGAAAACATGCAACAAGCGCGTGAAGAAGAAGAAAGACGGAAAGAAGCAACTGCACACTTCCAGATCACACTGAATGAAATTCAGGCTCAACTGGAGCAGCATGATATACATAATGCCAAGCTCCGTCAGGAAAACATTGAACTGGGGGAAAAACTGAAGAAACTCATTGAACAGTATGCATTGAGAGAAGAGGTGCTTACAGTAGTCTTCTAATAGGATTTTATTAGTTCCTTGACTGTGAGGATCAGATAATTATTGAAAGGGGAGCAAAACCCCTCATGTTTTACAGCCATTTTATATGTAATTTTTTAAATTATTCTTTTTACTTCACTACTTGGGAAAATTTAGTAGCTGTTTGGCTCACTGTCTGCCTTTCCTGACTGGTTTTGAATATCTAAGTTTAAGAAGCATTGAGAAGGTCTTTCACAATGAAAGTAATCAAATAGAAATAAGTTGTCCAGAGATTGTGGAACCCCTGCCATTAGAGGTATTCAAAACTCAGTTGGGCAAGGTGTGAGTAACCTGATCAGGCTTTGAAGTTGACCCTCATTTGAGTAGATTAAATGGTCTCCAAAGGTTGCTTCCAACATAAATATGTATTAATAGTTGAAGTTCTTCAGAATTATAATTTCACATTATAAGGGGAGGAAATATAAGACTTACTTGGTCTTATTTCTTCTACTTCATTACGGTTGGGGTCTTTTTGGGAAGTTCCTTTGTGTACATAGCTGTTCTTGTTGGCACAGAATCGAAGTAAGCTGTCATACTATAAGAACATATTTGGCCTGGTGTCATAGAATGTCTTTACTCTAGGGCTAACTGAGCTGTCTCTAGTTGGCACCAGGATGTGAGCTAGCTGCTGTAAGCTGCAGGGATGGCAAACAGCCAGTTCTCCTTGTCCAAGAAAGAACTGAGCTGCCTGGAGTTCTACAGCTAAGATTAGTTGTCTGGTTCTTAGTTGGCACAGGAGGTTTGGAGTATGATTTCTCAACTGTTCTGGGAGATTAAAAACAAAACAAAAAAACCAATCCGGATCAGTTAGTTGGAAATCTCTCTGTAGGCTAATTCCAAGCCTTTTGCAATCATGGAATATTTGTATCCACCATGAGACTATATGGGGAAGAGAAAGTTAGGAAGCTGCCTTGTGCTACTTTATGGATGGAAGCAATACTGCAGAATGCAGCGATTTGTGGGATTTCATCAGCTGAATAAACTGTTGTTGCAAACTTTGCTCATTTTGAGCTTTTTTAATTATGGAGACTAGAGCTTTCAGAAGTAACACAGTAAGAATTAGAAGTAGATAAACCAACTTTAGAAGCAAGGATGTAGACTTCTTGCTGCAGGATTTTTGAAATGTCTGATGTCAAGTGACTGACAGTATTGTACCAGCTTAATGAAACAGGCACCTTGCTTCCATGAAAGACAAAAAAGGGTAATTACAGCATATGGAGATAAAAGGGAAAAAAAGTGTGTAAATCAGTCTATGAAAATTTTAAACAATGTTCATCTCTCCTAACACTACTCTTGCCTTCGCTGATCAGCAGATTGTCTCTGTTTGACTACTGTGATTTTCTTTTCTCCTTTAGCATATTGATCAAGTGTTCAAACATAAGGAACTGCAGCAGCAACTTGTGGATGCCAAACTTCAGCAAACCACCCAACTTATTAAAGAAGCAGAGGAAAAACATCAGCGAGAACGGGAGTTTGTAAGTGAGCTCTATATATGTTAAGAGAAATAAACCCCACCACACCAGACTTTGCCTGATTTAAAGCAAATAACAGCAAATTGAGAGGATCATCTTTTGAAAGTTAGGATAGATTTCAACAAGGAGACTGAGGTTTAAGCTTTGTATATGATGCCTATGATATTGATGTCCATGCTAACAGGCAGGTAATGTTACTTGTTTGCATTTTCTCAGCAAATATGCTGAATATTAATTAAATTTCTCTTCGACTGGGGAACATGCTGCGAAACACCAAAAGTACTTTCTGCAGTCAAGAGTTGTAACCTCTGTTTCTATGCTATAAGAAATAACAAATACAAAATAAAGCACCTGTTTTTCTGCTCTGTTTGCCCCCCAAATTGTGTGATGTTTTATTTGTATGTTGATAATCAGCAATGTACTTGCAGTCTTCTGAGACATTTTCTTCCAATGAATCTGTAACTTCTAGACAAAATACCTTATTTTTTCCTGTATAATCATAAAATGACCATGCAGTGTTGTCTTCTATTTTTTTAATATAATTTCTGAGTCATAAGCAGATGAAAATATCTTCAAAGATGAACCTACAAAGTGGTGCCAAGTTGAAGTAAAATTGTTTTGAACTAGTCTGCAAAGATAATATTGTGACTAGAGAAATGAACGTGGAAAATAGAGAGGTTACAAACCACTTATAAATTACATACAGTTTGTTAATTAACTATTCATAATTTAGCAGCTTGAACTTGCTAGAGAAATAGAAACATTGACTCCTATTACCAGTTAGAATAATGTCTCAATAAAAATCTCTCCATGCCATTGCATGTTTTGAATTATATATATGAAAATATAGTGTAGTAATAAAAAAGCCTGTGGGAGAAAATGTGGTTGAATTGCCCTTAGGTGCTGTTAATGTTTGTTCATTTTTAATCATAGATCAAGTTAAGCCATTTTGGGGAGTACTTTTGTTCATTATGTGGCTTTTTGCATTGTTTTTTAGCTGCTAAAAGAAGCTACAGAGTCCAGACACAAATGTGAACAGATGAAGCAACAGGAAGCTCAGCTGAAGCAGCAGGTACCATTTTTTAATGGAGAGATCTTCAGTAACAGTTCTACAGAGAAAATACCCAGAGATGTGTGACTGTAGTGAACATAATGCAACGTCTGAAAAAACTTATTATTCATCAGATTCTTGTGAAGAGTACTTTGTATTTTTTTAACTAAGTCTTAAATTTAATTTCCTATAGGTAACTCTTCAGTAGTGAAGCATGAAATATAAATAGTAAAGAACTGATGTTTTGTACTTGCAGTTTAATACATCTGGAGAGTACTGTTCTTGGAAGGTTCTATGCATTGAATTTCTGGAATTAGTGCCCTTTTAAATGAATACTGCAAAGACTAGAATGTAGGAGAGCTTGGGAAATAAAGCTTAGGAAAGCATGGTTTCTCTGAAAAGATTGTTCTCTTGTGACTGTAAAGAGTTGTGTGGGGATTTTTAGTCAGGCAGGTTTTAGAACCTGTTTCCATCACCACCTGTTGTGGAGGATTGGAAGTAAGCAATGTCCCGTTTATCCCTGTAGTTATTCAGACTTAGTAACCTGACTATCTCTGTCCACAGACCCTGCTGTCTTCAAATTATTTTCTTGTTGTAATGTAAATGCTACAGCAAAATCCCCTCTGAGAGAGGAGGGTTGGTCTCCAGTTTTTGTGCTTTGGCTCTGGATCACCTGCAGTCACTGACCACACGTGAGCTCAGCATGAGGCACAGGGAAATGGTAGCTCCAGCCAACACCAGAGCAGTTGGAGGCAGTAGCCATTCTGTTCACTGTGTGTGGTCACTGTGTGTCACTGCTTCATTTGAGGTTTTGTATGAAGTCTCTGTCCTGGTTTCAGCTGGAGTAGAGTAAATTTCTCTTCTGTAGCTGTGTTTTGGATTCATCATAAGAATAGCATTGATTGCACACAGATGTTTTGGCTGTTGCTAAATTGTGATTACCTTAAGTCAAGGGCTCTTTTATGTCCTATGCTCTGCTAGTGAGGAGGTACACAAGAAAACCCAAAAAACTGGGAGCATAGCTGGGACAGGTGACCCTGCCTAAAAGGCCAGAGGCATATTCCAGATCAGAGAATATCATGCCCAGTATGTAAACTGGGAGAGTTACCCAGAAGGGGAGCTGATGGGGGCTTGGGAATGGAGTCTGGTTTTATTGGGCAGTAGGTGGTGAGCAACTGTGCTGTGCATTACTTGTTTTTTCTTTTTTGAAATCATTATCATCGTCATCATCATATATTATTATTGTGTTTTTTTTGTTTCAATTATTTAAACTGTTCTTACATCAACCTACAGTTTTGATTCTCCTCCCCATCCCACTGGGGTGGGGAGTGGGGATGAGAGAGCAGCTGTGTGGTGTTTAGTTGCCAACTGGGCTTAAACTGTGCCAGTGTCTTTGAAAGCTGTTCATGCCCTTTCTTCACACTTACTGTACCCAATTCTTTTCTAGGCTTTCCAGGAGCTGGGTTTAAAGCATGTGTATATGTGTGTAGGTAGATGTAATCAGACACATCTCTACTGGGCTTGAACACAGGAATATCCAGATACTTCCAAATAGGGTTTTTTTGCCATGCTTAGTCTTTCATGATTTTTTTTCCAAGTTGATTGCCCTTTATTTAAAATCTCACCGCCTTTTTTGTTGTTTTTAATAGTTACAGTGGGTATAGTTAGTGGTTTCTTAGGGCCAACAGATGTTTTTATAGAATATGATGAACTAGAAGGTTCAGTGACAATAATGGCAAAGAGCCATGATGTACTGCTGACAAGTTAGGCTGATTCCTGTTATGAAATTCCCTTTACTAATAGAGCAAACCACAGTATTTCTATGCTCTGAATTGTATTGTCCTGCAACCCCCGGTGTAAGAATTGATTAAACCTACTACTCTTCACTGGGAGTAAGAAGTTACTGTCAAATGGTCATGTATTCTTAGAACATAAAGTCCCACACTGATGAAGAATCATTTTTTTAAAAACCATGTTATTAAACATATTTTGCAGTTCTTTCTTGGTAATTTACCTTGCAGTGCAGGGCAAGAAGATTTTCTGTCATTGAATGTTAATATTCTTCAGTTTTTAAAGTGTAATGCTTTTCACTGTTAAGTTAGTTTCTTTCCAATATTCACTTTCCGTGATTTTTGCTTACTGAGCAGATTACACTGGTTGTGAATGCATATTTTGATTTCTGAAATCAGTCCTGTTTATTTTGTCCCAGCCTTGGTTATTAGCTTTGGCTGGTTAAGGTGGAAATAAGTTTTAATTTCACTAACCAGGTGCTGAATTTCCTGTATATGTGTATGTCCACAGATTTTTTTCCAGTGGGGAAGTAAAAATGAGGTAGTGATGAACTGTGATGTCTTCCAACATTTTATTAAACATAATACTCTTTTTACTTCAGAATCCACTACTGTTCTATAAACACAGATTTCTACTTCACATATAATTTGAATAGCACGTTTTCAAACAAGGTCTGCATGTTCCTCAAATGGAAATTGTACTGTAGTTAAAAAAAAAGGAAGTTCATGTTTTACTTTTTCTAGTTTCATTTTGCCTTGCACCTACATATTTTTGTGTTTGTATATGCTGTTCACATTAATGTTCCTGCCTCTTTTCCAATAGCTTTCTCTTTACATGGATAAGTTTGAAGAATTCCAGACCACCATGGCAAAAAGTAATGAGCTCTTTACAACTTTCAGGCAAGAAATGGAGAAGGTATTTATAGTATTACCTAGTTGCATAAAAGTAATACAGTAATGCGTGCTGTTAGTGGGTTGCATTTTAGGTTTTACAAGCATTTGCCTTCTGAAAATAGAAGGAGTATTCTGACAATTTCATTTGGATCAGAACATAAGGTATAAGATTTATGGAAGAAAATTATGTCATTTTTTTTCTGTTTTTTGACATATCTAAGTAATACCTAAATTGTCATTTCAGTATTTTACCAAATACTGCTTCTCGTTCTCTTTGGCTGTGCTTATGTTTTGAAACTTCTTTTCCTGGAGCTTTTTATTACTTGTACTTGAAAGGTGATGGTCTGTTTCTTTTAAGACTCAATCTTGTTTTCTTTGAATGCAGAATCTGTATTTGTGGGGTTGAATTTGTTCAGAAGCACTTCTCCAAAATAACTTGTTCAAACTGGACTTGGAAAGTAATGCTAAGAAGTCGAATTACTCATGTAAAACCACCTACATTGCAACCCAAGCCACAAAATTAAATCTTTTATTTATCTTCTGTAGATGACAAAGAAGATTAAGAAACTGGAAAAGGAAACCATTGTGTGGCGTACAAAATGGGAAAACAACAACAAGGCTCTTCTGCAAATGGCCGAAGAGGTAACCATCTTTAAGCAGCAGTATGGTTCAGCTAGAGTCTGAGTCCTAGAGAACTTCATACATTTTTTCAGTTTTAGAGCACTGGAAAATAATACTGGAAATGATACTCTGTAGCCTTTTCTTGGGTCATCTGCATTGTATTTTCTGTTATGTAAGGTGTTGTCAGGCATTTCAGGCATGGGAAATGGAAGGCTGTTATGTAAATCTATGCTGGTGGCACAAAAAAAATTGAGCTTTGTCTTTGCTTACTGTGTAATTGGTGGGGTAATGTGTATGAAATCATACAAGCTGAAGGAATTGACTGTATTTCAATATGCTGAGCAAAGTTCAACCAGTGCTGCAATAGAAATCTGTTTGAAATACATGAGATTGACATGAATGAAGTAACCCCTGTGTGAGGGATCGATTGCTTTCTTGCATTGCTGCTGCATTTGAGGTCATGAAATGCCATTACTTACTTGTAGTCTGACAGGAACTGCACAGTGCAGCTGTGCCTGCACTGTCCAAGGCCTGGTTCAGGTATGAGAGGTCTGGCCTTGGCAAACTGTGCTTGATTTGAGTAGGTTCTGCTGTAGTGCTGTTTATCTTTCCCTCCCTTATAATAAGGAGCTAGTTAGGAGAGACATGAGTGTGGTACATTCTGGCCTGGATTTTGCTGATGGATTGTGGATTTCTTACTTCTATGCCCTTCTCTTCCCTATAGTTACCATTATTTGGGTTGTAGTTGATTGACAGTGTTTTAGGATTTCATAGTTAGGGCCCTGGTTGATGCCCAGCCCTTACATACAGTTGATATTAAATGGTTATGTAATTCTCATTGCTGATTTTTAAAGGCATCAGTTGCCACTCCAGCTCATGGTTAGGTGAAGTATTCTGAGGAAATTTGCTCTAGTTCAGCTGGAATTTGGCCTACGGGATTAATTAAGAGTTAATATTCAAGATTAAATAGTGGCGATTATTTCATTAATTTAGGGGGTAAAAATGGTTGTATCACAGAATTTTTATTTCCTTTGTCCTTCAGAAAACAGTAAGAGATAAAGAATACAAAGGCTTTCAAATAAAACTGGAGCGTTTGGAGAAGCTATGCAGGGCCCTTCAGACAGAAAGGAACGAGCTGAATGAGAAGGTGGAAGTGCTCAAGGAACAGGTTTCTCTTAGAGAAGCAGATGTGGATCTGGCTGTGCAGGTGTTGCAGTCCTGCACACTCAATTCCCATGAGGAGCTGGGAACTCCCATTGACACAGAACCAGGAATCCAACCCGATGCGGAATCACGTGCGGCAAGTAGCTCCAAAAAGACTGTCTCAACAAGTCCTGTTCCTGGCACTGAATCTGTAGACTAAAATGAAGTGTAAACACTGTATTGAGAGATATATTTTGTGTATAACTTTCTCTGTTGGTGGTAACTATTTGGTTTTGTGGTGAAAATTTTCTTACTTTTTCTACCATATCTGTATTTTCTTAGAACTACTGGACTTATGTGGTACAGGAAGCTGCATAGCAGCTTTAAATAGCTTAAACTATAAATTTTCCACAACTGTGTTGCACATCTGCCTCATTTTTTAAAAGAAAATATTTTTCCATAAAAGGATGCATGTGCGTTTCCTCCCCACAACACAAATCACTGTCATGGAAGACTGTGTACAGATCTAGTATTGTTTGGGGAAAACGGTGACAGCAGGTCACTCTTTTGTTTTAAAGAACAGCGCTCTGGTTTTGTTCATTGATTTGCCACTCACTGTACTAAAGATTATCAATTTTTCCAGTAAATTGATCTACATAAGGATGTCTAATGGCCAGTAAAAAAGTCAGCTTTCCTCCTATATATGTTTTCATATATATGATCGGAAAAGTAAAGGTCCAGAATATAGTAAAAGATGCATTTAAAGGGTTTTATGTACTTTGTGGTATGAAAAAACAGCTTTGAAATACATTAATTTGCAGCTGGTGAAACAGGGTGTACAGCTTTTTGCAGATGTCTCAGGGTTGTGTTGTAAAGGTTAGTTTGGACTATTTGCCCTTTGAACATGTTAAATATAAATGTGTGGGAAAATGTACAGTGATGCTACCAAGTGGGATTTTGCAGCTGTGGATCCTATTGCACAGGTGTTGGTCACATTATTTCCTCTTAGCTGCAGTGTGTCCACCACATGGTTATCCTGTCTAGAGAAATCCATTCATGTCTGAGCAAACCTCTGGATTACCTGAAGAGCTGGCAAATAGGACACTTCCTGCTGGAGGTGTGGAAGACAGGAGTCTGGCATACAGGCTTCCTCTAACAGCCAGGTATGCAACGTATTTGTGTTAGTTAACTTTATATTGGTTATAATTGAACGTGAAGATTCAGATACTTCTCCTGAAGTACAACATGGAATTTCCTGCATGTTTCAACGTGAAAGCTGCACCAGTTGGCAAGAGTGCCTTCCCAGTCAGGTTATCTGGTAAAGATGGTACTTCACATTCTTATACTAACATACCACAAGCAAAGCCCCCTTGTTAACCTTAAACCATATTGTATTTTCCTAGAAAATTTGATATGCACGTTATGACTTCTTTTCTTGAAAGGAACTAGGACCAACATTTATTTTTTGGCAAGGTAATGTGATCTAACTACAAGCTACCCCGAACTTTAATTCCCATGCATTTGCTTTCTAGTTTTGGTTACTGTCATTATAAGAAGTATGAACATGTGTAGCCTTTTCTGGTACTTAAAGTTTTTTGCACTTACTTGGGAGGGGATTTCTGAATCAAGCACATCTCAATGAGCTTCCCACCCCCATTGCCCTTGGCAGTTCAGTGGCTAAATTACTTGAATGTTCAGGCTGCACTGAGCTCCCAGTCCTTTTCCTGTAGTGATGTACGTTGAAATAACTTAGCTGTCTCAGAGAGAAAGGTTATGTAAGGTCTAACACATATGTTAGCTCATACCACTAAGAGAAACCGTGCAAAACTGACATTTCTGAAATGGAGCAAATAGGAAGCTGGCTATCTTTCTAAATTTGTGTGGGTTTGGTGTTTGTGGTCCAAGCACAATGTAGGAATGAAAAGAAGGTAGCAGTGAGCAGTCAGTCAGTCAGCTTAGATTCAGAGCTTTGAAATGTTGATCATGCAAACCCTATAGCATAAAAATAACTGGAAAGAAATATTTTGGACTTGCTGATCAAATTACTTGCTTTATAGAATCAAGGTTGAAAAAACAGGTGTTTTGAGAACTGGTTTTCAGCTAACACTAAGTATTATGTAACTTCCCTGAGGAAAAGTGAAAAAGTTTGTATCTGGTGCATCATACCCTTGGCAAGGTAGGACATGCAGTTTTCTGTTTTTACAATTTATTATTTGGACATTTGTATTCTGAACAATTCTTTCTGTAGTATTGTTCTGCATGGAGGCAAGAGTGAGTTTTTGAACCTTGCTGCAAGAATAAATTATAAAGGGCTTTTAGAGACATGACAGATGTACAGAACAGCAATACAAGTATCTTTGTCACTGGCTGAGTATGTAAATGAAGCAGAGTGCCCCAAGTGAAAGGCTTTTAAAAACGGGGATATCTTCTCTCTTTTCTGCCATCAACATACCCTTATCATAGCAACTTACCTAGCCAAGGCAAGCTTAGGAAAAAAACCAAAACCAGTCAGCAGAGTTTAATGCATTGCTTAAAAAGTGTTGTTTTAAAAAAACTACGAGTTGATGTAAGGGATAAGCTCAGCACTGTCACTGATCTGCCATTCTGCAGGCTACTGCACTGCCAGGCTGCAGCCGAGCGGGCTCCAGTAGGGTTTTTAAGTAAACTTGTATTACTGCCTTTCTCCCACTACTACAAACCATTTAACTTGGGATGTAAAGTGATGCAGCCTGAGATGAGTGTGTCTGATTGTCAAAACTGGGGCCTGATCAACAGTTTCACCGTGATTAAGCTGCAAAAAGCTAAATTGTATGTGATTCAAGACCCAAATACGTGTATGCATACGCACGTAAGTTAGGGCTGTATCTCTATTGTTTTGTCCTTCCTTTCGTTACACCTGGTTATGTTACAGTTCAATTCTCAGGTGTTGCAGAAAATCTACCTCTTTGGACTGTAGATGGAAATAACTGTGAAAAAAGTGATGCAGAAATCTAGTTTGTGCTAAACACACTGCTTTATTTTTACAACCCATGTCTGCTTTCATGAGGAAAAGTGATAAATGAACAGGCAGTCTTTGTTTTGCTTTTCAAAAACATTTTGTAGAGATTTTTCACTAATGTGAATCTGAAATTTTATCTACTCAATTCTGTATAGATTAAGTAAATAAGTATGCTTAATATATTGGACTCTGAGTTTTTCTTTAACATCATACTCGTGTCTTCTAACTGAATCTGCTGAAACTGTATTTATTTGAAAAGTCAAGAGTGAAAATTAAAAGATGTGAAGTTTGATTTCAGGAGTGCTGTTGGAGTGAGCTGCCCTGGGAAGGGGCTGTCCTGTGGTTGTGGCAGTGACTCGCATGTTCCTGGTGGTATCTGGTGGGAGCAGCCCGGGGCAAGGGGTGAGTGGGTGCTGCCCTCTGCTCACCTGACTTGGAGTGTCTTAAGGTGAGGGTCACTTGGACCATGGAGGGCAGGAGCTCTGGCTGAACCTGCACCTGCCTGCTTTGAATTCTGGTGGTGCCTTCTCTCTCCAAAAATGTATCCATCATAGTTCAGTTGGGTACACTGTGAAAAATACAGGGATTTATGCTGAAAAACACTTCCTAGTAAGTTTATTGAGTGCTCCTCCGGTTTATCATACTATGTGGGATCATTTGTTCCAAATGTACAGTCCCTCCTAGTTTCCTGAAACTGGAAAGTGTTCTGTTTGCCTTTTTTTGGCATATTTTCTAACATTAGGCAACTTCCCTAAATTTGGTTTAGTTTTGGAACTGGTTTTGTTTATCTTTCCTAGGTGGCATTTGGAACCTCTCTGCAACAACATACTGTGATGTGTTCTATGACTCTTTGAAGATAGTACTAATTTTATAATTTTAAAAAGTTTTTTACTCTTGTTTGAAGATACCCATTGTATAAAAGGTGAGCAGCAGAGGTCCTAGCCATGAGCCTTTTCTAGAGCTGTGCCAGGTATTTTGATGTCTGGTCTTAGTTGCTCTCCTTGTACTTCAGAGTATTCCTTTATATCTGAGACTTATCTCCTCAAAGGTGCTGCCTCTGCTCCTGTGTAAACACCTGCTTCTCTCTTTTCTTCCAGTGCATGCTGATACAGAAGTCAAGTCTGTTATTAGTTCCTTGGATCTTCCCAGTCTTCCTAAGGTCCTTATAAAAACTGGTCAGATTTGCAAGCTTTTGCTGGAGGGAAGTTTGGTTGCAGTTAATAACTGGGGATTTTGGCTTTTTCCTTTTTTTAGTCAAGTGCTAAGTCTCTCCTGCTAATGCCCATGCAAACATGTACACACACATTTGAGTTGTACTTCTCTTGTGAAGAGCAGGTCTTGAGGGGAGAACCTCTTTCACCAGCTGCATTCTGAGCCCTCCAGGCACATGTGTTTGATGTAGTCAGAGATACTTGGGTTTTAGGCCTTTAGAAAGTTACTCCTCACAGATACTTTTTGTTCCTTTCTGGTTTGAATTTGTTTGGTTTATTTGGGTTGGGTTTTTTTTAAATTTTATGTTTTACATTTAAATTTTGATAATTCCACCTTTTTCTTCTTGTTTAGACATTTCTTCTTGAAGGAAGGTTGTATTTCCTTCTAACAGCCAAACTCAGCCTCATCAAACTGTGCTAGCTTTTACAGATCTTGCTGACTCTGGCACCTATCTAGCCTGAACTTTTAAGTGATTTAAGAATACTGTTTTGCCCATGAAGAGTTTATTTTCATTTCCTTTAAAACTGTTTGTTATCTTTTAGCTTTGAGCTTGCATGTTGTTTTGGATTTCTTGTTCAGTTGAGGATCTGGGCTGTGCCTGTCTCATGGACAGGGACACTTGAAGCAGGCCTTTGTGTAATTCCACACTGGGCCAAGGACACTGCTCCTACAGCTCTGCCTCAAAAAGTAACCTCTTAGAGCCTTTGCAAATTTAAATACAATGTTACATCTCATGATATTTCAAGCTAAGGAAATGAATATCATTTTTAAACTTAATCTGAATACAGCCATGTGACAGATACTCCATATTGCTGTAGTTCACTATCACTTCCACCAATTTATGTCCTGGTGTTAAGGGTCAAAATAACTACCTCAGTTCTACCAAGTCCATGATATGGTACTGATACTTAATCTATGTAATTTGTTGGGAGTTGTTTGGTTGGTTTCTACCCTTTACACCTGTATTCATATAAAACCATTTGATCTTGGTCATGCTGCCTGTTTTACAAATCCTGCTCATCAAAGCTTTTACTGGTTTTGTGCCTCTGCTGTTTCCTGTGGGGTGGTTACTGACTCTTCCCCTAACCCTTTTCTTCAGAATATGGATTTTATGCATTGTTGATGTTTTAAAAGAGAGATCCATTGCCTTTTAAAGGGGAAGAATAGTCAAACTCTCATAAATATGTTACCCATGTTTGACTCTGCTTGAACTGGGTTCAAGCTTTGGGTTTGAAATTCACTGGCAGAAGCTGATATTGAAAGAATTATGAAGAATACCCCACCAAACATTTCAGTGGCTGTAAAGCAACATGTAAGACTCGATGCTGACTTAACTACGTGTTCCCTGTAGAGAGTTTACACAGCTTTGTTCAGCTGTTTCAGTGCTGAAGTGAAGAGGCATTGCATACACATGGAAGAGAGCAAAGGATAGTATGGATAATGGCATCAGCTGTCTGGCTACATAGCAAAAATGACCTGGTATCCAACAGTTAGTGTTTTCTAGGGTCTTGCATTTTACAATAAAAGCAAAAACAGTTCTTTGTACACAGTAAAGGAAAACCCCAAACTTGCTTTTTGCTACACTGAAGCAAAATGCAGGAATGTTACATGCACTGTCAGGTTTGTTGTTGTATAGGTATCAGTCTAACAAAATACTTCAGTGTCAGTTACTCTTAACCCCTTGCAGTTCCTCACAAATACTTCTCTCAAGTTTATCTTCAGAGGAGCTGGTGGTGCAAAACCATCCCATTCTTAGGGAAGAGTGGGAGCAAAAATTTGTGATGCACACTAGTGTAATGGCCCTTGGCTTTATTAGCAATAAAAGACCTCTCTGCCACAGTGCTGCTGCTCTCCAGAAGTACGAGCGTGGTCTGATGAGAGCCTGGCTGAAGATTTTTATCATTCAACTTCTGGAAAAACAGGTCTATTGAAATAAAAGAGCTGGTTTCAAGTACAGTGTATTGTTTCACTGTTATTCATGTTGTATTTCAGTTCAAAGAGGAAAGAATTTAGATTTCCTTGGTGTAGGCTGAAAGCCTTGGAGAGAAGAAATACTGAGAAATTACATCAAATACATAGGTGTTGAGAACAAGGGAGGAAGTCACCCTAAACTGGCCGTTTTTCACTTTAAATTACCTTCTATAGTTTTTGTTACACCTGGTCTTCTGGGAACAGCCAATACAAAAAAGGTAGGTCTCAAAACTGCACACAGTTCCCTTGAAAAGAAAGGCCAGTGGATGGAAAGCCTGATGGTGCTTCCTTTCCCCAGCACATATGAACCTCCAGGACTAATACATTGAACTAAGTGTACTCCATAAGTAGTGTGAGCACACCTAAAGTAACTCTTGTCTAATGCAATAAGTAAATACCTTGCTGGAGCTTTGTTCAAGTTGTATTTACTACTACCAAACATCAGTGCATAAGCATTTACCTACTTCCTGTGGGACATAACAGTTTTTAAAATCAAAATCCTACAGCATTCAGCTAAATAGACTTCAGTATGATGATCTTCCACTCTTTCACAAACATGCTACTCAGGCATTAAAAAAATACTTTAAAAAAAACCTACTTGTAAATTAAAAACCATATTGGTCCCAGCACTACCTTCTCAGTAACAAAATGCTCTCCTAATTAAATACTGGCTGCAGGACTGAGCTGTCTTAAAGCTGCCTAAAAAGACCAGTATGAAGCTGCTGCTACTGAAGGAAGCTGTGTGTACACAGGGATGGAGAAGGACAGTCCAGGCCTGGGGGAAAGAAAACAGAGCACAGGTTATATTGACTGCTGCACTTTGAACTGCAGGTATAGTGAATGAAATTATGCTCTCATTTTTGGTCCCTAATAAATTATGCCCTCCTTTCAGCTGTAAGAGAGCAGGCACTGACTGCATCCCTAGGCCCCAGGTGCCTGCTCCTCTGTGCTCTAGGGGGAAGTAGGGTCTTGTGGAACACTCAAGGTACCACCAGTGATCCTTGCACCTCCAGATCTGAGCTCTTGGTGTTTCAGTAAATAAAATCTAGAACTCTGACAAAATTTGACAGACAGTGTCAAAGAGGGACTTTTCACCAGTGCAGGGAGTAATGCTGGGTAATTAATTTGAATGCCAAAAGGTAGATTTTGATTAGATATTAGGAAGAAATTCTTTACTGTGAGGGTGGTGAGGTACTGGAATAGGTTGCCCAGAGAAGCTGTGGATGCCGTATCTCAAAGCCCCATCCATGGAAGTGTTCAAGGATAGGTTCAATGGGGCTTGAAGCAACCTGGTCTAGTGTAAGATGTCCCTGCCCGTGGCAGGGGGGTTGGCAAAACAAACCTGTGTTCAGAGAATTCATTCATTTCCATTTCCTGTGCATGGCATTTCAGTGTCTGTACACCCAGAACACCAGCTGGACCAAAGCAGAGCTAATCAAGCAGTGGCCAAGATGTCCTTTGGCAGGTTTGACCTTTCATGCTGTTTAGCACATCCTGTCCAGTTGTCACCTTCCTGCTGAACTCCAACAGCATCTCAGCCTTCCAGAGGAATATTCAAGCTCTTTTGCACGTACCTTCATCACTTTAATAGGAACCATTCTTGAAAAAGGTGTGGAGAGAGACAAGTCCATGCATGGTGACCTAGTGACTACAAAGCAGGGGGTGGCCCTGGTAACAGCAGGCAGGGAATTAGAAATAAGTAGCATAAGGAATGCAATGACAAAAGCAGTGCAGTTACTACACTCCACTTTCTCCCTCCCATTCAGTTAGTGAGGTAGTAAAAAGACTTCAGTGAATAACCCCAACCATAATTCACACACAAAGCTGGAATCACCAATTCTAGGGATGAGCTGTTCTCTGCATGCTGGTGCCAAGCAGCCAGGAGGTCTCCTTGAAGTGAGCACTGAGGAGGACCAGCAGGGAGGGGTCATGTTAAAGAGCACAGCTCTATCTGCACCAGGAGGAACCACCACCATTCTCTCAGGGAAGTATTTCTGTTTTTCCAGAAAGTTGGGCCATTGACATTATGCTGTGGTTATTTTTTGCCTTTTCTTTTATATACCTTTTCTATATTCTCTGTGTTCTTAGTATATATATTTTCAGCCTGATATTATAACTTAGTTACAGTATTTCTCTAGGCAGGAAGACAAAATGTTCTAAAAGTCTCCCAGTTGAAGGTCTGAAGCCTTTATGCTATCTTGGTTCTCCATAGGAACCAAGACTGGAACCAGCTCTCTAGGACATATTTTTGTAAACAGGATACAAGCCTCATCTGAGGTGGGGGAGACTCTAGAAATTGCCAGAATAGGAAGACATTACTTTATCTATTAAGCTTCTCATTGGGGAACCTTTGTCAGATAAGCTAATTTGCAAAGTCTATAAAAATTGTGCACATGTCACGTGCCGTGTGCATTCTCTGGCGTTTTCCACCTTGTCCAGTTGTGCACCACAAGGATCCTTGTTAAATGAGGTAAAACCCCCTTTATCCCTTAACTGTTTCTGGATCATAATTCTAGGACCAGAGAAAAAGGCATCAACATCTTCATTTCCTACTTTTCAAGAGCTGCCTGTGTTAGAATGATTGTCAAAAGAATGTAGAAGCCACCTCTGAATTCAGTGTTCAGTGCTTATCATGGGCTGTCACTTGCATTTCCCCAGCAGGGCGGAGGAGGGAACGGGAAGAAAATCTCCTGGGTACAGCTGGATGAGTTTTAGAGGTGGGTGAGGAGGGAATTAAACCACTTGCCCCCTCCCTGACACAGGTCAAAGCCCTGCCACCATCCAAGCAATGGCCCTCTTCACTTTCCTCCATCTGTTTTATGACAGCTGAGCATGGCCCAAGGTAAGGAATATCCCTTTGGCCAGCTGGGGTCAGCTGTCCCAGCTGTGTCTCCTCCACAGCTCATGCCCCTTCCCCCCAGCCTACACAGTGTGCAAGTACTGCCCAGCAAAAGCCAAAGCACAGGGGCTTTATCAGCACCACTCCAGCCACAAATCCAATCTACAGCCCCCAGCAGCACCTCACTGCTCACATGGACATGCACTCCATCCCAATCAGAGCCAGCAGGCAGCTTCAGATACACAGCTTGTGCTCAGCGTCTGCTAACTTGTTACAGTCCCAGCAGAGAGGAGAGCAAGGTATCACATTTTCAGTATCAGTCACCAGAGTCTTTTTTTTTTCAGCTTGAGCAGAGATCAGGACAGCCAGCAGTTCATTTAATTAAGGTCTTAAGTAGCTAAGGGCTATAAAATCCAGGCAGACACTGAGATTTGTCTGACAGCTCCCAACATAACTCATTACCTGTCTGTAGATCCACAAATATGGAAAAATTCTGCTTCTATACCATCAAAATTCCTGAGCTTTCAGGCAGTGAGGGGTTTAGAAGCAAATTGTGTGTTTGTCTTGTCTTTGTTGAGACACTGATGTATTTTAGACAACTGCCCAATTGCCTCACTTAAGTAAAAAATGCTACAGGAAGGCTCTAACCAAACACAGGTGTCACCAATTCAGAGAGGGCACTGGCACCTTGGCACTTAAGAAAATGATAAAGGATAGTAGTGCTTTTTCCACCACCCAAAAAAACCCCATAACACACATCAAAACAAACAAACAAAACCAACCACTAATCACCCAAATACAAAGTTACTTGAGTCTGGCTCAAGATTTATACTTGAACTTTACAGATCTACTGGCTCTCCCCATGGATTCCCTAAATCTTCTCCTATACCTGTTTCCTTTGTGAAGGAGTCAAGTAATCTATTCCAATTTTTTGGCATTAAAACAACTCTAATCTTCCCAGACCTTTAAGTGTGGGCTAAATTATAAACTAAAAAATGCATACCTTTATCACCAGGCAGCAATTAAACTATATTCAGGCAAGAAAGCATTCAACTTATGCCAGTGGACATAAAACACACCAAACTTCCTTTAAATAGATTTTATTTATGCAAAAACAATCCAAAAGTGGTGTGTTAAAGTGAAAAGTTCTTTTTACATATTAATAAAAAGGGTTTTTTTAAATATAGTTTCTATGTGTGCAGAGTGAGGATTTGACTATTTTATTTACAGGAACCCAGTAAGTTTGGTTAAAATATAGACACAGGTATAAAGTTATTCTTATCTTCTCTGAAGCTAATTGCTGTACAGTATACAACACCTCAAAGTGCCCACACAACCAAGGGTATCCCACGACAACTTGATTATACAAGCTTTTTGTGCCTGATTAAGAATATTCTTGTTTTTATGTAATGCTTCTGCCCAGTGATTGTGGGGAGCTTTTGGTTTTGTTTTTTAGTTGCCCTTTTTTTTTTAGGGGCCTTATTTTTTGTATACAGTAGTTGAATTATATTACTATGACATTCCCAGTAGTCCTTTAAAGAAGAAAAGTTACATTCCTTGAGCTTCCAGTTCGGCTGCTGTTATATCTGGTTCTTCATCACTATAAATGTTTTCTGCCTGAAGACACAAGACATTATATTACAAGCAATACACACAACTGTTTTTAAACAATCTTCTACACTTCATATAGAAAAAGACCTTGATAACACCAAGGTAGCACAGCCATAATCCCCTCCCTGAAGGGGCTTTCTCCCTGCCCCTTCTTAAAGCCGAATTAAGGAATGTGCACACAGTGCCTACATTTTGGCAGTTGCCTTCTTGCATTGCTCCATTTCAACAGCAAAAGCTGCAGCCATTTAACTAGCCCTATTATGAACACTTTATTTGGAATTATTTCAACCTCAGTCTAAACACACAAAATAAGAACCTGTATTAAAGAAAAACAAGCCTGACCTGTGACACACACTTAAATCTGTTACAGTTTTTTAACTTAATTTATTCCCAAATTACTTTATTTCACATTTCTAAGATAGCTGATCCATTTCCTGTAATGTAAAGTAATTTGAACTAACTATGGAGTTAAAAGGCATCCTGCTTTACAGCCAATATACAGTGGGGGAAGAGTAAGACCTGGGTAATATTGGATATAAATTTGCAACTGCTTTATTAAGAATAAATCTTAATATTAATTAGTACCTAGGACCTGGAATCAAGAATTAACTAGCAGTTGCTTTTATTCAATTTGTTTGAGTCTTGGTTTTCTTCTTGAAGTCTTACACTGATTAGAGCAAGAAGTATATGGCACAGACAACTTTCAGTCCTTGAAGGCACAAGTTGCCCTAAGAAGAACAAGCCTTTTCAGTTTCATTTATACAATAAGCTTCAGAGCAACTCAAGGGCTGTTGTGACACTCACCACTTGCCATATCTGGACTATGTTGTCCTCTGATACAGAACAGATTACCCAAGGCTCATTAGGATTCCAGCTGAAGTCTGAAATTTTGGCAGTGTGTCCTCCATGAATAAACTGTTAAAAAAACCCCCACAAGCTTCAGTAAGCCATTTCAACTCTAGAGAAATCTGCTAAAAACCCAGGATTCTCAAGTTAAATTCATCATGCTAACGACTACACAAAGAAAAACTTGCTACTAGAGATTCACAACAGACATAAGGAAGGTGTGTGTTCAACTTCTTCCCATTCACTGCTCATGGACACAGATGCAGCTGCTGAGACAGCATTTGAGATAACAGTCCCTATTATTACAGCAACAACTGACATCCTCAAAATGGTCTCTCTTCACACAGGGCTGGGCTGGGAAATGCAGACATATTTCATTCCGATTATGTCTAAGAGCACTTACAGAATCACACAGGAAATGGGGAATTCTTCAGAACTGAACAGAGGAAGCCTACAGCAAATTAGAGCAATGGACTGGAAACCAGGGAGGTAAAAAGATTTACGAACAGCTGCAGTTTTAGCAGCACAGTGACAAGATGTGTCACTGCCACACAGCATGTCAGCACACTGAAACCTGAACAAAAGGGTACCAGCAGCTCAGGAGGCCCATCTTCTGCATCCTCCGCAGACTGCTCTTCTCCAATTTTACTGTAAGAAAGTAGTTTATACTTTTTATTAAAAATACAATTGCATTCTGTATCAACTTAAGTGAACAGTTCTTGGCCTTTGTTTCCCACATTTGCAATTTGTTTTCCTCCCTGTGAAATAACTATAAGCATCAGGTGTAAAACATCAGCTGTCTGGCACTGTCATTACTGAAAAAGACTCTTAACTTGTGAAGCATGTGGAAGCAAAAATCACTTATTGATGTGGTGCCTAAAGGTTTTTAGCCTTTTTCATGTGTAGCTTTGTAGATTTTTAAACCATAGTTGTATGATTTCTAATACTTTTCCTGCCCTCTCTCACATTTTAGAACAATAAGCTATCCCTTTCTAACACATTCCTGAAATTCTGTTTAGTCTTATTCTTAAGACCAGAATTTCTGACAAGGACATCTTGTTTCCACCAGAACCTGAGAGACATAACAAGAAATAGGGCAAAGAAACCCCTGGCCCAACTCCAAAGGGGCAGACCCAAGAGTGGGTTACTGGGCCAACTGACCTCCTACTGGATATACCTGCTAGATACACTAATTAATTAACCTTTTAAAAACTGCAGAAATCCTTTATCATGCAGGCACATATAGCTGTATTTGTGCACCTGAAAGCTTTCATTAAAGAACTGCTTTTTATCCTACCACTTTAACACTGTTGCAAGTTTTGCCTTTTGAATCTAGGCAACAAGTGGACAACAGAAAACAATGCTACTAGCAAGAAATCCTGATGGAGAAGCAAATTTAGATTTACTGTGCTGTTTCTATTTATACCCAAAAGACCAAGCTTGAGGTAAGCAAGGAAGGCTAAAGACCAGCACAAATCAAACCTGCCAAATAATGCAGGTCTGCAGCCTTTTTTTTAACCATCTATTCATATATACTAACAGAAAGGAGTTGCTCCTCACCTTAGATCCCATATGTTAAGCCGACGATCGGTACCACTTGAAGCAAGAATGGTTTCATTGTGAGGAGACCAGTGAACCTATTAAAAGAAAACAAATTCAGTGGAGCAGTTACTGATTCCTGAAGCATATCCTGAACAACCAGCACCCCGGCCACTAATTTTTAACTATACTCTGTAAATCAGTTTCTTCCAGCACAGAGGGTATCCAGTAGCACAAATAGACTGCTTTAAAGTCTTAAGGTTTCTCAAACGGAACAAACATTATTTCAGTCTTACAGATCTACCATATTTTATGAAATTTGTCTAAAAATATGTTACTTGCACCTAATTAAATAGGCAGAGTTCACAAAATTAGGTTTGAACCCAAATCCTCTCTACAGCACATCATTTTCGAGAAACCTTCTACCTATACTAAAGGTACTTGTGAACACCCAGTATCTTTTTAGCAGTAAGTTGTTGACTACTTGCTTCAAAGGCAAGTGGGAAAAAGCAGAAATAAACTACATGGTACTGTCTGTAATTGTCAAACACAACACAGTGAATTTTGGTTCAACAGATTTATTTGCGTTGCAAGAACATATATCTACATGTTCTTGTCCAACTCAGTACTCTTCTTGGGGTTTTTCTACAGGTTGTAAGTAGTTTACCCACCTGAAAAATCTCATCCTTATGAGACTCAAAAGAATGGAGTTTCAGCTTTAAGTTTCGAAGATCCCATAGAGCCACTGTCTGGGAGACACAAGTGACAAGAAATTTGTTTTACTACAATGGCCTTCATCTGCACTGCTTAGGAATGTAAAAATTGTAAAATACAAGTAAAAACCTTGTCAGCAGAGCCAGTTGCCAGAATGAATTCGCTGTAAGGATTGAAGGACAGACAGTTGACCTCAGCTATGTGAGCATCCACTGAGTGACTCGGCTTGGACGTGGCATTAGATCTTGTGTCCCAACTGTGGCAGTGAAGGGTTTGGGGAAGAGTTGGGGGCAGGGAGGAGAGAGGGAGAGCAAACAAACTTCAGTTTTTACAGGAGGTTCTTTTTCATGACAGCTAAACCCTACTCTGAAGCTACAGTTTTCATTCCAAAACCTTCATTATTTTGTGTCTGTTGTACATGAGCAGCTTGTACCAGGAAGCTGACATACATATTAGTTACATCTTCTTTTCAAGTGATGTGAACACATTAAACAGAACGTAGATTTAAGTGATTCTGCACCATCACTGTACCCGACTGCCATAAAGAGCTACATGAAATCATTCCAAAATTCAGGCTTTGTTTTTTATCCAAGTGCTGTGGACTAGGTCCACTGGTAGCACATAGCAGGCACTACCCAGAAACCTCCTAACTTACATCATAAGCTTGTGATCATCTGCCACAGATCCAAACAGAGACTCATGGAGCAGGTGCCACGCCACGTCTTCCACTACTGCAGAGTGCCCGGTAAAGATGGCTTTTGCCTCAACAATCTTGCCTTCTTTGGGTCCAGCACTTATATCCCATAAACACACAGTCTGTAAACAAGCCACATTCTACTGAAATGCAGACTCTGATTGTACTATCTTTCAAGTAAATAATCAATCACACTACAGAGACAACACTCCTGAAGTAGTTCTTTGCTTTTGAAAAAGAACACTTAGTATGCCACAAATGAGAGCTAAGTTATCAATCAGTTTTCTGCAAGTTCAAGGCCCAAGGATTATTTAGAAGGTCACAAAAGCAATTTACACTTTTAAAGTCCACAAAGAAATGTATAAGCTATTAGTTCAATTGATCTTTGAGAGTCTTATTAAATTATGGTCTTGACCCAAGCCAGTTTAAAGGGTTTCTTCCATCAGGCAACTATAAAACTATTCTTACATCAAGAACCTTAAAAAGAACTCGTTGTTGATTACAGCCTAAAGCCAACTGACAGCCCTTAGAAATGTAATTACAGTATGTGAGAGCTTCCCCACATAACAATACACAGCTGCACTAGGACAGATTTTCTCCAATTTACTCCAGCATAAATTAGGAGGAGTTGGGTTTTTTAAATAGAGGAAAAGATGTGGTTTTCACATGATCATCTGATGCACTGAGAAGATGTCCACTCAAATTTGAGTTCCATGATAAGCCGTAGCCTTCCTTCTGGTGTCCTCTTAATCTAAGGTCAGGATTACACTCTCCACTTGGGTCTGAAAGACAGAAAATTCCTCCCATTTAGCATCTCCTTGAACATCAATCTATATGAGCATCATTAGCACCCAAGAACTTTGCTTCTGTTGCAATAATTATATTTTATACATTAAACTCTCCAGAGAATGTTGCTTCTACCAAGCTTCTCTTACAAAAGCAAGCAAAACCAGGCAGTTAAAGTCCCTGAAGATATGGGCTTTCTCCTTTGGATTCTAGAGCCCAGCAACTCTCTCCCAATCACAGTCAAACACAAGTTTACCTCTTGATGACGAGGCATTTTGCTCAGCTCCAAGGAGTCTGACCCACCTGGTTTTGAAGGATGTTTAGTGTAGTCAAACACCAGCACATCAGCAGAGGGTGTTTTGGTTGCAATGATGCAGGGATTCTGCGGCATGTATCGGGCACGGTTCACTTCACCCTCATGGTTAATTTTAATCTCCATCTCAATTTTGCTAGTCACAGATCCAAAGCCATCAAATTCTGCAGTTGTCAGAAAAATTTCAGTTTATCACACCAATTATTTTAGACTACTGAAACAGCATCTGCCCTACTCCAAGAAACAGTGTTAGCACCTTATTATACACAAACAAAGACTAGGAATGACTCACACCATGCAACACAACAGCATTAACACTTTTGATATATGGATTTCTCCTTCAGACCTTTAGTCTTTGTTTGAGGTAGATGTGTACCAGTTTTCACCACAACTGAGAGAGCTGGTCTAGTCAGGATTGTATACCATAATGTTACCCAAGCTCTTCTAAAAAAAAGTTTCCCCTTTTTAGTAATCTAGAATTAGTGTGGACTGATATGTCCCCCTTAGTATTTAACAGCAAGTTAGAATATCATTATCAGAACAAGTGAAAACAGTAATGATACTGCTCAATCAGAGCCCAAGAATACTGCATGCCCACCTCCTTTCTCACTGTCATACTGCAAAGCATCAAAATGATCACTGCTGGGAATATGGACTCTGGCAACAACCAGATGGTTCTGTTCATCAGACGTGTGTGTTCCCAAAACCAGCCAGTGCAGAGCATAATCCTTTCCTTCTGGCCTGTTTAGAATAATAAATGTTGGAATAAAATCATGTGCTCAGTTCCAGAAGTTCCATAGCTTGCATCAATAACTGTCAAGATCCAAATCTCTTCAGGGAACTAGAAAAGAGACACTCTGAAAGAGATCCCCTCCTTTGTTGCAAAGACTTGTGCAATAAAGCAAACAGGACTCTGCCATAAGCAAGCCAAAGACACAACCAGCAAGGCTTGAGCAACAATACAAGCCAGTAAACATTGCCCCTGTGGCTTGAAAGGGACAGTTACAGTTTGCACAGCAGTTACAAGTGACACCAATACCTACTTCGGTCTAACTTCCCTGGAGTCTCACAGTATTGATTTAGGAAACAATCAATACTCCTTTCCATAAAACATAAATCCTGAGGGGGCAAGTGCCAACCTGTTTTAGCTACTTCTCCTAGAAGCTTTTACCGATTACCTTAACTAGAATCAAATTTCTCTTCTGGTGGTTGAATGTAACATTTAGTTAAAAGTGAACAGCTGGATGGATGGTACCATTTATCTCTGAAAGGACAAATCTGAGCAGTCAAAACCAAGCAACCTCTGCACTCTTGAACATAACAAATTAATTATGTTGCCTGAATCCAGGCAATCTGGAATCATTTGGGTAATCATAAACTACCACAGGTATTACTACACCACTTCCAAGTGTAGAGAGGGGAAAAAAAATACAAAACCAAACAAGAAACACACAATGCACATGTGCTTACTTGCATCAGGAACAGATGTCCCATCATGTCAGGTGCCAAAGAGGCAGTCCTTGCCTTAAATTGCTTACATATTTTGACACTGGATAATCGGAAATACCAGGTTTTAAACTGAATATTAAGTAAATGTGCAAAATACAAGGCAAGCAGAAGTGCTCCTCATAAGGGCTCCACACCCTCAAATCCCCACTTCATTTTCTCCATGCCATGACTGGTTAGCTCACATCTCTCAACATCATCCCCAAACACTCTGGTACACCAAATGAAGTGATCACCTAACCAACACATAAAACATCCCATATGTAAAAAGGAACTTCACAGAAGAAAGAGACCATCCTCTGATAATTGCATGAAGCTTACACATATGATATTTTAAAATCCACCTAAATCCATGTTACGCCATTACCTCAGTGGAGCCCTGAGTTGTTACTGCAACAATTTAAGTTCTGTAGTAACTGGCACATGAAGAGATTCTGTCCCCATCTCCATGATTCTTTAAGAAAAATAAACTCAGCCCACAATTATTTCAGGGGGATGTGGAAGAATGGGAAATTTAAACACGTGAAGTCAACAATGAACTAGGGACAAAACCAGGATGTGAACAACCAGTTTTAGAATATTCTCTTAAATAAGTCCAGACTTAAAAGATATCAAGCATATACTATAGATCCTATGGCTTGGACTGAAGAATATATATAGTGCACATGAGGAAAAGCAGTCTTTAAGAATGAGCTGATTTAGCAGACAGATTTATCAATCAGAATTAACTATAGACGAGCATTAGATCTCTTATTTAGAAATAAATTGAGAAAGACTTCTGTGTTCACACCTCACAACACCTTCTGCTAGGCTAATCTAGACTATTGTGAAATATCAACTTGTGACCTTTTTCCTCGATGCTTCTGAACACCCGCGGGGTTTTTAAACATGTAAACAAAATAAAGAGCTACAAGCTCACAAAGATAAGTCTAACCCAAATCATTCTCGTCTTGCATGGTTTTTATCCTCAACTTACTCAGCACACCAGGTTAACAGAAAGGAGCCGCGCGCCTCCCCGGCACCCTCCCAGCCTCTCTTGCCGTCTCTCACCTGGTCACATCAGGCAGCCACTGCACCGTGAGGCTGGGCCACTCCAGGGCGTGTGTCATCACCAGGTCGTACAAGAAGGGGGTATTCTTCTTCCAGATCTTGTACTCCTCGCCGACGACACGCTCTTCCACCGTGTCCTCCTGCACTGTAGTAAGGGAAGGGATGAACCGAGGGTGAAGGGGGGTGAAAGAGGCCGCAGCCCCGGCCGGAGCTCTACCGGGACGGGGACGGGGCAGGAGCGGGGGTCCCGCAGGGCCCCCGGGGGCGGCCGGCGGGACGAAAACTGCAGCTGCTCCACCCCCGCTCCCATTCCCGCGGAAGCTCCTGGGGGAGGAATCCCGGAGCGCCCCAGCTCCGCTGCGCCATCCCCGGGCACACGCACCCTCACACCCCACAGCCCACCCGGGGAGAGGGGACAGGGAGAGGGCTCCTACCGTCCTTGCTCGCCATGGCGGGAGAGACGCGGCGCCGCGAGGGAGCTGAGGCGGCGGGAGGGAGCGCAGGAGAAGGCGGAAGAAGCGGAGGAGGCGGGAAAAGAGGGAGGGACCGAGCACAGGAGCCCCTGGAAAGGCGGGCGGGAGCCTCCGGTGGCACGGGGCGGCCTCGGCTCCGAGGACCGGGCTGGGGGGCCGGGGCGGAGCGGAGCGGGCGAGGAGGGGCCGAGGAAAGGCGAGGAGGGGCCGGGGAAAGGGGAGGAAGGGCCGAGGGAAGGCGAGGAAGGGCCGGCGAAAGGGAGGAAGGGCCGNAGGGGACGGCGAGGAGGGGCCAGGCCGCGCTGTGGCCGCGAGGTGGGGCTGTAGGTAAAGCAGCGCCACCGAAGACACCTCTCTCGATATGTCTTACCTAATGAGCCCTAAATCACATTAAAAACTTGGATATTAATCCCCCTTCGCAACTAGAAAGGATAGAATAATTGAATCGCTGAGTGGTTTGGGTTGGAAGGAACCTTAAAGACCAGCTCATTCCAACTCCCCTGATGGGCAAGGATGCCTTCCCTTAGACCAGGTAAATTTATCTGCAAGTAAAAATGGCTACAGTGGCCACAGCTGAATAGTTACTGTTTTTTCAGCAGTGGTGCTGAATATTTTGTAATTTTCTAGAAGAAATGTATGTTTGAACTATTTTTTTAGTTGCAGTTTTAGCATAGAAGGCACTGAACTGAGCTGTCACACACACAGCATCAGTCAGTGTTGCCGGAGATTTAAATTCTATTGCTCTCTAATGGGGTCAGTGGTAGTGTCTCATACTCTGGCAAGTGGCATGGCTTTGTTTGAGCAGCCACAAATCAAACATGTGGCCGTAGCACTGTTCAAATCAAACATACAGCCTTACCACCACGCCTGCCCAGCCTTGCTGATCTCTCCTTTCACTTGCCAGTAGACAAAAGATTGTTCAAGACCAGCTCGGCAGAGCTCTGAGCAACCTGCTCTAGTGGAAGGTGGCCCTGCCCATGGCAGGGGCATTGTAACTACCTGATCTTTAAGGTCCCTTCCAACTCAAACCATTCTATGATTCTGTGATTTTAATCTAACTGCTTTCAATTCAGCTTAAATGAACAGTGCTTGCCTTTCTGGCCACTAATAACACTTTCCAGCACAATAATGGAAGTAGAGGCAGTTAAGAATCATGTTAGATTCTCCCAAATGCCCCTAAAGATTCAAAGGAACTTTTTGTCTCCAAATAGCATGTGTTTTCTTGCCATATTGTGACTTACAGTCTTAAGATTAATTCTTGCTTCAGAGTTAAACTCACAGAGATGAATACTGTATCACTGAGGCTCATATGCCTGGAGTTCCAGAAGGGAAAGAAATAAATTCTGAAGTGGAGCTCCCTGTGCTCAGCTAGAGATGGTCACAGGAGAGAGAAACAGCCAAATAATAGCTGGCATTTAATTTCCTCTCTGTGAGGACACTCTTCGTGGACTGAACCTTCTAGGGTCTGGACACCAGTTTTGCAAACAAAAAATTCCATTATGGAAAATGTTTATGTCTAGCAAAGGCAGGAGACTCCGAGGCTGGTAACAGCAGCCAAAGGTTGTAGCATGGGAATCAGGGAAAAAGACTGAGGAAGGCAGCCAGCTCCTCTAACTGGAAGCTTTCCCTAATAAACCATTGCTTTTCTGACCAGAGTGTTAAAATACAGAAATCTTTTGGTGAAGTTCAATAAGTATATAGTCATCTTCTCCTTAATCCTCACAGATTGGAATTATAGCTATGCATGCTTACTTATTCAAAATGAGAATCCTGTTAAATTGCATGGAAGCTGTACAGTAGCCAGCTCCATAGGAGTGCACAAGTTAACACAGACACAGGGCCTTGTCCTGCCAGATGTGGCACCAGCTTCCCTTTGGCACTGCTTACTCAATGCTTTGGTGGTGGCTGCCAAGTATGTGTCTACTCCTACAAACTGCTGAGGCCTTCCTAAAATGTTTTCAGAGTGAAGACTGAACCTTTCAGAGCCTGTGTGTTGTTACAGAGTGTTGATCACTTAAACCTCAGATAATGGATAAAGGAAATCTCAGTCAGGCTTTCTGGCTTTGAGTGACATCTGTTAGCTCTCACTGAAGGGTGATTACATGGGCCCTTGAAAGATGAAGCATGTATGAGCATTTAGGTGAGATGTTCTTTGTGATTGTGCTGTGAACAGCAGTATTTGTGGCCACAGATTACGGGCAAAATGATAGGGAACATGTGAATTAGTACTGGAAAATTATGGACAAAATTGTTCTTCAGTGATGTCAGGGAGGGCTTGGATGAACTATAAGTGAAGAATTGCTCCCCTACTCTCCAAAAATTTTTGCTGACTGTTTAGGATCTGGAATACAAGTTGGATTGTAATACATTCCAGAACTAGTCCTAGCTTTGGTGAACAAAACTTGTCACATCTAGATGTCAAAATAATTAGTAAGTGACCAGCACAGCTCTCCTTGTTAACAGTTACACTTGCATACAACCACATTTTCTTTTCATTTAAATCAGTGCACCAAGAATCTTGTTATTAAGTGCTCTTCTCCCACTGAGATTATCATGGAAGAGACAATTTATAATACTACATCTATCAAAGACAGCACGTCACTGACTCTTACATTGGTTATTTGCAATTCATTGGCATGGTCATATCTGTGACCACACATCTAAAATGTATCCTTTGATTCCCACACTTTGTAAGGAAAGCAATTACCCAAGGCTGTTGTTCATCATTTGCAGTACATGTAAAATGTACCATAAATTAGTTCTGAAGTGAAAGAGTGACTTGAATCATAAGCTTTATTTTTATTAAGCTGTATTTCTTTAAAACCTAAGCATGAATACTGCATCTTCATTTCAGTAAAAAACCACCCTTGCATCCTCAATTGTATGTGCTGCATCATGCTTCAAACTGCAGATACATTTATGAAGAATTATATGCATTTGTTAATTTTAGATTGAAGATATGTACGCTGATTTATTATTCTGCAAAGAATTAGCTGGCTTGCTGTTGCTTTTGTCTCTTATACATTATGCAGAGGTGATGGATGTTCTTAGCATAACTCAGCAAGTAGGTGTAGGTATTACTGTGAATGACCATCTCAGTCAGAAAATTGTGTAAGGTAAAACAAGCACAAAACCTCAAAATTGCCCATTGGAAAAGTAAAATAGCAGCCTCAGTGGTTATTATTCTCTAACATATTTGCTGTCATTGCATAGTCTCAGTAGCCTGTTTTGGAATAAAGCATCATTTTCTTCAAGCATGTAGATAAGAAAAGCACATTTCATTTTAATTAATGCAAACATTTCCCTCAGAATTTCTTGAAATGTGACTATGTTTATTTCCCCACTGCTCATCCAATATTTCTTTTTAATTTACCCAGCAATTATTGTCTCCCCAGTATCAATCATACCTAACCAATATTCTGCTGCCACAAGAAGTCTTGAGCTGCAGCAGCGTCTTGGACGTGTTTTCTGTGACTTCCAGGTCGGCATTTGTCTAATAACAGCACATCTTTGATAAACTTCTAAACTTTGATCACTTCTAAACCGCTGTGCCTGTGTTTTATCCTGATGTGCAACATCTGTGTGCTGCACAGCCATGTGCAAATGGCAGCTTTTGCTTTGCATTGAATAAAGTGCACTTATGGGAATGTCAGTTCTTAGGGGAAAGAATGACTCACTGGGATTTTATCCAGCATTGTAGACTCCTCTTGCACCTTCTAGGTGGCATTATTCCCACTATTGCGATGCTGTACTGGGAACTCATGAGCTGCAGGGTTTGGATAACTAGCACTGTCACATATTCAGCTAACTGCTGTAGATTGTATTGAATTTCAGGCTGCAAATGAGAGGAAATCCTATGGCAGTCTTGGGGATTCCCTCAGCATTTAGGAATATACAGTTTTACCTTTGAAGTAGATTATGTTTATTCTGTGAGGTACAAACCAAGTTTGTTCTCATATAACAAGTCCCTCCTTCACCTCCCAAAGTAGCACCGCACTGAGCTAAGACTAATTCAACCCTGCTGAACACTTTTTGTTGCTTGCGTGGACATGGCAATACTCCCTCAACAACTGGGCTTGCTGGGCTATTTCTGTGCTCTGTGATATTTTTTTAGCATTTTCTATGTTTTGGGGTTTATTTTTTAATAATTCTATGTAAAATAGAAGGTAAATTATTTGAGAAATAGACATCAACGTTTACATAACTGGCTTGGTACAATTTTATTAGTTTTGCACAGAGTACTGAAACTGGCTGAATTACAAAAGAGCAGGGAAATATGAGAGTAGTTTTTAATAGGTCATCTTAAGAAACAGTTGCTGCAATATGTGTTATTTTGCATGCTATGTATTTCCAATATGTGTTTTCACTGTATAGTCTGTTGTAGCTCTGCAGCCTCTGGTCTGGACAGGTTATTGCCTATACATGGAGTTGCAGACCTGCAGGGATATTAAAAGAAAGGGCAGAGAATATTTTGCTTGGCAGAAAAAACTTGGCTTTTTAATAGATGTAGCAGATATACAAATTTGTACAATAAATAATCTATTTTCCTAGAAGTACAAACAATTAAATTAATGCCACCAGGGAGATTTTCAATAAAATGGAAGGAGAATTCTGACTTCTGAAGCTTCCAGCACTTGGCTTCATGGAGTTCTTTGTTGCTTGTTGTCTTGGCCTTCCTCTTTGTGATCTTAGAGGAATTTGGGTAGCAGGACTTGGGTAGTTCCAAGCCTGTGTCTGGGTCACAGGAATAAGAGGAGACTGTAATCCAGACACTGCTGTTTTTAGTTATACGGAAAGGAGTCAAGGCAAACTGCTGCTCTCAATGATGTGCTGAAGCACAGGGAAGTCTCAGCCTTTCATGCCAAAGAAGGTGAAAGGGAGTTGTTTATTATAATCCATTTCCTCTTCAACTTCCACTCTAGGGCTTAAAAGCCTCTGCAAGTATTCAGTGAAGGAAAGTGATCTCTGCTCTTGCCTTCTAATCTTCAGGAATGTCTCTCCCCACCTGGGCTGCCTGGCCTTCTTTTTCAGAGACTTCTCTGAGGTCACCATATGGTTTCTTTCTGTGTTCTTCACTCTTATTCTTTTGAGATTTGAAGCAATTAATAATAGCATTATCTTCAAGGTTCTGGATATCTCAAAGGTGAATCCACTGAGACAGGAACCATGCCAAGCTGTTTCAGCTCACTGATCCTGTTTCTGTGGTAATGAAGATTTTTGTTTATGCTGTTTGATTTACTCATTTACGTTATGGCAGAACACCCTCATGTGCAGCCTTTGGAAGCTCCAGAGATCTTGATTTTTATGTTCTGTCTTCTTTCCAAGGGTTTTAAATACCAAGAACCATAGTCCTGCACAGAGTGTGCATTAATGGACAGGTGTTACGTCAGATATCTCTGCAGCTTTTTACTTTGGGAGGCAGAGGCTGGGGCCAGAGGAACTACGGATTCGCCGTGTGTTGTGGATATCATGTAAGGGAAGAAGGAATAGGCAGACAGATATGCATAGACCAGGCTGGTGCCCATTTACATTTTTGCAGTCAGTTCTAAAATTGGTGGATGCCCAAGCAACTAAACTTTGCTGCTGTTTCTGCTAGTTATTCCCAGTAGTGACTCAGCTAAAGTGGTATAGCCACGTGTTCAGAAATGGGAGAAAAAGGGACAGTGGCACTGCCCTATCGTGCCGGTACTTAACACATTATTACATTCCCTGTGCACCAGTTCAATGCTGCTAATGCTGTTTACTAAATATTTCAGAGTATGTTTTTATGAACAATTTAAGCCAGTCTAAGACCATAATAACGTTAGCTGGTCTCCCCTCTTGCTCACCACTCTTCTGCTCTGCCCAGTGCTAAAATTCACAAGGTCAGTGGGGAGCTGAATCAGGTCTCCAGAGTAGCTGACTATTTTTTTCATCAGAGTTGGTTTTCAGCCAGATGATCAGGCTGAGCATAGTGATTGCATGTCTTCCTGGTTTTAAACCTGGCACCAAGGGGAGGATATGGCCATGGGCAAGAGCAGGGATGGTTGATTCAGGTTCTGGTTTCAGATTAGTTTACACCAGTTGTGAGACTGCACCACAGGCCATGCAAGTCAATAGTTGTAGCACTCTGCTGCTGGTTCACTGCCAAGTCTGGAGTGTTCAGGTCTGTGAATCACCAGCTAGGAGTACTCTCTCTCTACCACTTGTTTGTCTTCTGCAGATGTAGTACCTCAAAGTGAAAACTCCATTCACATGCTTTCATTTGCTGACATGGGAGGAAAGCTTTAAAATTCTTACTTAGTTACTGGTATAACCAGGATATATGATTAGGACTTCAGTGGGAGACAACTGAGCTAAATATGCATACAGGAACTCACATTGTCATGGGACACCATTGAGACCTTATTTGACATGCATTTAAAATCTTCTTCAAAGAGGTTTTTTAAAGGAAAAGAGTTTAACAAAATTGCTGCTTTGCTCAGAGGCAGCACAACTGGATCAAATTAAATAAAACCTGAATTTTAAAAGCATCCTGTGATTTGAGATACTGCAGAGAGCCTCTTTAAAAGGTATCTGAGACTAAGCATCCATCAACTGGAGAAATCCCTAGCACTAGAGGCTTTAGAAAAATCTAAGCTTTCATATTTGAACTGTTTCTCCATACAGCTGGAAATCTAATGTAAACAGGGCCTAAGCAACTTGGCCAAAGCAATTTATGAAATCAGAACTGCTGACTGCTAATACTAGCTCAGGTTTCTAGCCCCATGCCCAGAATGCTAACATTTGGCTTTATTGTTTTATTTTTCTGTAATTCTCTGCTGTGAGGTGCAGTGGGGAAAGAGTAGAGCAGTGATAACTTTTAACATAACACCTCTGCCCTGTTTCTAAGGAGGACCTGGTTTTTGCTGAATCTTAGGGAGACAAGTATAGACTACATGATAACATATTTCTGTGTGAAAAGTAATTTTTGGCTCTTTCTTTAAAAACCATTGCACCTGGGAGGTTAAGAAGGGCGGTAACAACCTCATTTCTTGTTTGGAGGAGTGATGCAGACACACTAGGTTGGATCTCAGAATAGCTCTGTTACTGTGTTACTGTAACATCTCCATGCCACAGACACAGGGCAGCACCTCATTCTGTCAGCACTCTGCAGACATCAAAGGGAGAGGCCAGTTATTGACCTGAAGATCTGTCTTTCTCTTGGATTCTGGGAACAAGACAGCTGGATACAGGAAGGCAGGGCTGTGCAAGGTGGCAATTATTGGTGAGCAAAATAAGCAGTTCTCACGGTTGCAACCTCCCTGGCAGCGAAGAAAATATAGAAAGAGAATTGAAATTTGAATTTAAAAGAGACACAATGTGTCTTTGTGAATACTTACGGGAGAGATGTGCCTGGGTGAAACAAGCAAGCAAGAAAAAGGGATAGATAACTTTTCAGGTAAGACCAGGTTGTTGGTTTTTTTTTAAATTTGGTTGCCTCTCAAAGGAGTTGTTCTGGAACCCTGACTGCAAGTCTTCTAGGGTTAACATCAACATCTTAGTTTGGACCAGGAGTGAACTTTGAAGCAAACCTTGTGATTGTCCCCACTTAGTGCAGTTTGGTTTACACTGCAGACTGGTCACAGAGCACTGGTCACTGAATCCTTCTTGAGAGAAACTAAATCAGACATATGTTCCACCTGCCAGTGAGGGGGTCAGATATACAGAACCAGACAGAAGATAATCTAAAATCATTAACACCCCCATCAAATATATTTAGCATGCAGTCAAAGGCCTCAAAAACAATTGTTTTCTGTACAGATCCACTCCTATTCCCTGGTACTATTTGCTAGAGTTAGACATAAAGTACCTTGTTTCTTTGATATTTTTTGTTGAAAGGAATATAGCTTTTGGTAGACTTTCAAGTGCTCTTTGCTTATATTTCTTAAGCATGTTGATATCTGATCAACCGTAAAGCCTCAGTGGTGTTTGCTTAGGTAGCATTATATGTTCTGCTTAGTATTTGCAGTGAAATTGCACCTATTTCAGAACAAAGTTTCTGGATTCACAGTAAGTGTCTTGTAAGCTAAAATGATGTACTGAAGGTAAATCTCAAATGCCTACTCAGCATTTTGGCAGTGGCACATATGGAAACACACAGTTAAAGATACTGAAGGTCAGAAATTCTGTCTCAGGGGATTTTGACTTGAAATGTGAGAGTTTCAGAAAATATGTTACAGGTTTTAACAGAACATTTGGAAACACTTTTCCCTCTTTCCCATGTGTGGCCATGGAGTCATTCATCAGTCTCTTCTCTCCACTTACTTGGCTCAGCAGTGGAAATATTTAGGGGCAGTATACTGTTGATCTTGTATGTGTTTTATTAAGGCCTAGCACGCTTTCAGATCCCACAGAAGAGTTCAGAAGAGAAATATTCTGGTAACATGTGGAACACAAGAAGTTGAGGTGGTGGGCTGAAATGTGGAAACACTCCCTGGTCTCCATTCACTTAAAGACGGGAAGGGAAGAATTTACCACAGGTTGTTAAGGTGTAATGTAGCACATTCTCACAATCAACCACAGGGAAAAGGAGGGCCCCAGAGAACT
This sequence comes from Rhipidura dahli, assembly GCA_013399225.1. NCBI lineage: Eukaryota > Metazoa > Chordata > Aves > Passeriformes > Rhipiduridae > Rhipidura > Rhipidura dahli. The sequence goes on from VXAC01002052.1 coordinate 718,194, forward strand.
GAAATCGGGTTCTTCCCTCAGACTTTTCCTTGGACTGGTACAGCTACCTGCAGCCTCTCCTGTAGTGAGGCATTTGTGTCTCTAAAGCCTTATATATGTAGGAGATGGTGGTCAGAGAAGGTGGTCACAGAAGAATCCCAGTTCCATTGGGACTGAACTGCTACAAGAATTAAGGACAATAAATTTTCCCCCCTTTCACCACAAATCCCAGGCACATTTATTTAACAAAGCTTTTGTAATACAATACAAATAAGTAGCAACATGGGCATTTAGTAGCGAGGGGAAAAGAAAGTAATGCCAAAATTGAAAGCACAGAACCCACCTCGTAAGAAGGGATAAAAGAATACTAAATCCCATGTTGAAAGAGTCAGGTCACACTTGTAATTCATTCTTAAGACTCAAAAGTGTGCTATGAAGACAAAAAAGCTATTTTAATAGAATAGAATCCCCAAAATACATTGTATTTAAGTAGTATTTTTCTAAGTAACTGATAATGGCGTTTGTGTGTTGTTCATATAACAACACAAAATTAAATCTGTGTAAAGACCTGTTCTGAGTGGGGTAGGGCAGCATGTAATAATATGCTATGATATCTGGTTTTTTTTCAGATATCAGCTTGCCCCTCTTTTTTCTGGGATAACAGCAGCTTACAGGAAGCCTGAAGAAGTGCCAAAGTAACTACTGTCTCAGAAAAAGGTGAGCAATCTGCTGCTGCCACTGAAATCCTTAAAGTGTTGTGCAACAGAGCTGATTTGGGAGTTAGTGCCATATTCAGGATTCTCATTTATTTGTGTTTAGAATGCAGCAGGACCTTGATAATGCCTACTAGGTGATCTTTCAGCATAAAGAAAGACCCACTACCAATGGGTCTTTGACCCTTTCTGCTAACAGGATCATGTTTGATCACTTCATAAATTCTTACTAGCAGAGAGAACTTGTGCTAAAAGAGGACAAAACTCAAACCTTTTTTAGCACAGGTGTTGCTGCCAAGCTAAGAGAAGACCAAAAGAAATGACTCCATGAAAATTAATGAATATATTGCATAGTAAATAACATTTGGTTTATTGTATAGAGTAATGCTGAAATACACAGAGAGCTTACAGCATTCTGCAAACTAATTTTCTCATAGGAAAGTGAGGGCTAGAAGCACTATATGTCTGTGCCATCATCTGAGTGAAGCTGTGTCTAACTAAGCTTTACACCAGCAAGTGCTATGGAGTTCTGTGCAAGTGGGCAATTGGCTATATTTCTAGATTTTTTTTAAGATAGGAAATATCTGGGTCTGTGTGTGTGTGCACATTGCTTTCCACCAAAATTATCCTTTTCTTCCCAAAATGAAGCAGATATGGAAAGAACAAGCAAAGGAATGTTGAAAAAACACATCTCTCATAGGTAAAACATGCTGTTTCTTGTGATGTCCTCTTTGTTTGCTGAGGAGTGAACTGTGAGAGAATTTCTGAGCCGTTTTGCTCTACAGAGCTGTATGATAATAGCATCTGCACTGATCACACCAATTCAGGATATTGATTTGCATGAGTTTAACAGAGTTACCAGAGCCAGCTCTTTCTCTGCATAAGCAATCATGCCACATATTTCCATCCAAACTTGTCTGATTTCACTTTCAAAACCATTAACTAAGTTTGACTTGCTATATATATATTGGAAAACTCCACTTGCTCACAATTACCCAAACTTGAAATGGCTGAAGGAAGTGTTGTGATAACAGAATCAGAATTTCTGATCAATCCAGCTCAAGACAACAGCAAGTCCACAGCAAAGTATTACACAACTGGAGATACATAGTCCTTATAGGTTGTTAGTGCAACAAAAGACAGTACAAGACCTTAGGCAGGCAGAACATGATTTTAATTTACAGTTCCCTAAGTAAGTTGATTCTACCCACTCACACTCTCATGCACATATACTTTCAAGCTCTAAGATGTTCATGCCTGACCAGTTTTGCCAGGATCACCTGTATGTCATGGAAAGCAGCAGCAAATAGCTTTCAAGTCCTCACTACATCTCTTGGGTTCTTCTTCATTGGTGACAACAAATGGCTTTGGACAGGTTTTTAAACTCTCTAGGCATCAACCATTATTATGAGACATTCTTTTTGCTGAATAACCTTGTCTGTTTTATCCTCCGTAAATATTCAACAAGATTGCTGCCTGTTCTGTTTGCATCTTCATTTCACACATCTTTATGACTATGGTCTGTCTCAGTGCTGAGATAACAGGGAGAGGAATGGCTCTTCCACTCTGCTGCAGCTTTTCTGCTTTCCTCTCTTGTTTCTTCTGGTGCTGGTGAGGATTTCCATCCAGACCAATTCTAGTATTTCTGTTGTGTAGCTTTATACACGCCAATGCCAAAAAAGTTTTCCCACCTTTTGTTGTAAAGAAACTTGCAATGCATCTGAGCATACTTGGCTGAGGATTCAAGGCTATGGCCCCAGAAAACTTTGAGCTGCATGCCAGATTTGCTCTCAAGTGCATTACCTCAAGGGACATCATTTGAGTGTAAGTAATTATCACTCTGCAGTGAAGTAAACTGAATGTCTTCTTACATGCCTGGATACCTGTCTTTGACCTGAGGCTACTACTCCTGCTTTCTAACCAGTGTTCCACACAATATCCCAAAGAAGAAGGTGGGTGAGTGTCTCACAGCTTATATGAAGATACAAAGCTTATATGAAGAAATAATACTTTTTATTGTCAAAACTGAAACTTCCCCCCCACCCCAAACAAAGCATTCAAACTCAGTCCTTTCACCAGGTCACTCAGGTCACTCATTTTAATTATGACTAATGTAAGCCTTGTAAATACATATTTCAGGCTGTTTCTTCTTGCTGCATATATTCAGGAGTGCTGTGTCAGGTCAGCTGCAGAATAAAATGGAACCTTTCATACATTTTCCCAAGTTCTCCATTTTTAGTGCACATGAAGAAATTTTGATAATGACTTTTTAAAATCTATACTTCATTATTTTCTCCTAACATTAGGCACCCTAGGGTTTGACACTATTTCAGTTATTACAGGTTATTGACCATTTCAAACTGACATTAATTGTCTCTGAAAATAAAGAGTATTCAGTTCGAATTGCAATAAATTTTAGTCACAAGACAGGAATTGCCAATATAAGAGATTTACCTCTGAAAGATAGGCTGATGGAAAATGTTTTGTCATCTGGAATATGGGATTTGTTATCCTGGCTTGAATCAGTCTAGTGGAACTCTGTCTCAACAAATGCATCTAGCCAAGTAATGAAGGACTGTGGAGCCAAAGGGAGCAGTTTTTCTTTTATGACTCTTAGAAAGGTTTGGTTTATTTTAATATATTTATTTAAGTGGCTTGCAAGCAGTTAGTAGCCACTAAAATGACACAACACTTAAAAATGTTTGTGCAGTAACTAACCTGTTGATCAACTGCACAGTTTAATGTTGCATTTATTCCCTTTTTGCAAAATTGTAGCTTAGCTCTTAGAAACACATTCAGTAAAGAAATAGCTGCAACAACATAAATTGTTATTGACCAACTCTTTGTTGTCCTCCTGCCAGAGGTGAACACAACCACATTTTCAGTGTCCTCCTTTGTGGAATCAGTAGAGCAAAATGATCCTTCAGCCCCTTTGTTGTGAAATCTAGTAGTTTAGTAACAGAACCCAAATTACTGTGAGAGGCAGTTGATGCTGAGCTTCTAGATTCCATATGATATTGGCTTCGAATCACATAAGTGTAACTTGTAAGATATTTGGAAAATGTAAGTGGGTCTGGGCAGTGAGGAGAGTAATGATTGGCAGCATCTTAATCACTGCAACTGTTTCTGAAACGAAAAAGCACACAAGCCTTGGAATTCTAATCTGCCATCACAGTAATTTCTGTACCACAGCTTTTTGTCATCCTTTACAAACCCCTTGGAAATGCTGATAAGAGTGTTCAGAATAGATATGATGCTTGCTTACATCTGTTCAAGAAGTATGGCCATTAGTCACTCAGGAGGTAATTTAGGGAAAAGTTTCTCTTCTCCACCATATGGAAAAGGAGATACTGTTTGATTTTTGCCTTAAAATGCAGCTTTCAAAATATTGAATTAGAAAGTCTGCATGACAAATGAAAGGCTAGAAGTTCACTGATTCCAAAATTTAACAGATGTTATATTTTTGTCCCATAAATTGTCAGTTGTTCCTCAATAAAGGGTAAAAAAATGTGTAAAGACCTCCCTAGGATTTAATAAATTGTAATTGATAGCATGCTAGGGCCATGAAACATCTTCAAAGAAATGTAGCTAGGAGCAAAAAAGGTATGAGACCTAAGAAGCTTTGAGGTTCATAGAAAAAATGAGGTGCTGTTTCCCATTTAGCACTGTATATGCACAGCATAAAAGCCACAGAAAACTGAGGAGGAAAACTCTGAAAATACTAGCAGTTATCTTCCACTGGGTTTTTTTTAGCATGGGATCATAGCCAGACAGCATCTCTCAGCAGTCTCCCATAGTTTTCCTTGGTTCAGCCAGACAATCTGAAAGCCCAAGGAATGACTTTGCACTTGTGCTTGTACCAAGCAAGCTGCAGGAGGCTTTCCATCCTTGCTTAGCACAGTCAGTGGTACTAAGAGCTGTATTTGTCAACAGCTTTGTATTGCTCTCAGTATCATGCCAGTTATCCTTGCTCCTGAGGTTTCTGCTGGCAGCACTGTCCATGCTAATGCTGCTAACAGCACTGCAGCTGAATCATTTTGAGCAAATTCTTTACAGTGCATCAAACTCAGGCTGACTCAAAATAGCAGTGATGCACTGTCATCAAAAAGAACCTGCAAGTAGAAGAGCTGTCATTAAAGCTGGTCAAAAGCTTCCCAGTGGGATCAGCTCTGCTTCTTGTATCTAGCTGGGGTAGAGAGCAAATTTCTCTTTTTAATACAATAGTTTTGTCTAGAAGGCTAGACAAACTATTTGCAATACTCACAAGTAAGTACACACCACTGAGGGTGGAAACATGAAAAAATATTTAGTGGGGGATTTTTAGTGATGCTACAGTCAGAGTATTCACCTTTCCTTCACCAGCTGTGGGATCATGGTCAGGTCACAGAGCTCACTGCCTCTCTACCCTAAGGCAAAGACAGAGGTATAAGCTAAGTAGGTGTGCTGAAGGTAGCTTGAGACTAGCTAGAGACTGTAGGAGATGATACACATAGGTCAATAAAGGCTCCAAAGCCCATTTAAAAATTCAGGTAAACATTTGTGGCTGGCCACATCTAGATGCTGCAGCATCTTTCTCCAAACCATCTGCCCCTAAGTTCACTCTGGAGTGTCTCTGCAGGCTGCAGTCACACACTGATTGTAGTATGGACACATCCTCAGTAGTTTTAGTGGTCAAGCTCTCTACCTGTTAATCAGGGGTGACCGGAAATCAGAAGGTATTTGTTAATATGGATTTAACATCCTCTGCCTAGGGGACTCTACTGACACAAGATTATTCTCAAATTATATGTGGAATAACAGTGCCTTTTCCTGCATTAGTACAAGCAACTTTGCTAGTGAGTAATACAACATTAACAAACATTCCTAATTCTGTAGTAGTAGTTGTGCACACCTGGAATCCCTCTGAAGAACAAGCCTGCAAATTCTCACTGTTTTACTCCAGACTCATTTACAGATTTCCTGGCTGGAAGGAGGTAGTTCACTGTTATTTCTAGTTCAACTCCCCAAAACATTTTAAATACCTTAATATAGCTTCCTCCACATATCTCCCTCTTGAGAGACCCCAACTGAAGGCCTGTGCCTCTTCTGCTGGTAATTCAGGATCTTCTCTGCTGTAAGCCCTGTCCCTGCTTTTCTGTCTGGGCAATTTATGAAATACAACATTTACTACCTGATTAAGACGTTTGCCTGCTTCCTCACACCTGCCAACAGTAACATTTACATGCTATGTGAGCTTTAGGGGCTTGCTTGAAAGCTGAGATGTTACTGGATCTGAGCAGGCTGGTATTTTGAGAGGAGAGCTGCAGGCTCTTACCTTGCTTCAGATCCCTGCAGCCTTCTCTACCATCAGAGAAAGACTCCACATTTCCATCCACATCCTCTGCTAGATGGAGCCAAATTGGCACTCCTGCTCTGCAGCAATTAACCAAAGTGGCATCTCTTATGATGCTGCCAGTGAGACAGCACAAGGATGTTAAGTGCCTGCAGTTTATGCTCTGCCTCGGGGGGGTGTGTGTGTGTAAGTATGCCAAGGACCTGGCTGGATCCTGACAAAACCATGCTCCAGCAGGTGTTTGCAACCCTCAGATAAGGTGCAGAATCCCTCTGGGACACTGGCCCTGGTGAGCCAGCTTTGGGGGGAACCCCAGACACCCCTCAGGAACATTCAGGAGGGTGTCCAGCACCACCTTATACTAAAAAATGGCTAAAACACCTTGTATGCTGCTATATGCAATTTTAGCCGTGTGCGTAAGCAGGCATAATCTGTTTTTTTTTCACTGGCCACAAGCATTTGTAATCCATATACCTGCTGAATGTTTTTACTTTGCATTATTTTCCAGAGTATTGAACTCAAGTGATTTTTATATTGAAATTATTTAAAGGGTAATGATAAAGAAAAAGTTAAAAAAATGACATTAAATTCCACCTTGCCACCAACCATCATTTTCTGGGATCTCAAAGGGAAACAACATAGCCTTCCTCCCAAAATCCTCTCACTGCCTTTGTCAGGAGGCAATTTTATTTAATGAAGACACCCATACTTCAGTATAAAGGTGTCAAGTGAATTATTCATGAGCTCCTTGATCTCCAAAGCATTCCAGCTGCTTCATCTCATTGTAAAATTGTAAAAGAAAATTAAAGTTTTTTGTGAAAGTGCAGCTGTTGCTTTGAAAAGCATCTGTTTACCAACTATTACTGGGAGGCAGTAACATCCTCAGATTTGCTATTAAGTAGCAGAAGTAAAAGACCTACAGAACTGGGCAAACAGATACACTGGAGAGAAACAAGCATAACTGATAGCATCAGCACTGTGAGGAAATCAATATTCAGATATTTTTAGGTGCTTCATGTTCTGCAATTAATATCTTGAGCAGTATTGAAAAAAAGGAAGCAGCTGGGCTTTTTTTCTCTTCTGTATTTCCCTTTATTTTAACACGATTGTGCTTTTAGTGTGAGGAATTTTGTTACAGACCAGCCCTGTCATTAGTGCAGTGTGTTGATAGGTATCTTTACTCGTGAGGAAACCAATAGAGTCAGCAGGGCCATATGTAAACACAACAGTCTGCATTTCATCTGATTCAAGAGCTGAGATCCACGTGGGCTGATTCAATTAGAGAGTAGAATTCCCTGCAGCAACCATGGGCCTTATTCTTGCAGCATTGGCTACATAGTTACTTTAATTTGCACAGATGTGCAAAAGTGTTGCAAAAGAAAAGATAATTTTTTTCTTGGTGTACTTTAGTACTGTGGAAGTAGAAGTCAGCTGTATTTAGAAATATGGTTAAAAAATTACCATACCTTTAGAAGTTAGACCAGACTGCATATATCTGTGCCTATGCATATTTGAACAGGGTAAAGCAACATCTATCAAATTGCAGATAATTTGGTAAATGCCATCACTATTTAGCAAATATAGCTGAAAATTAAGGAATTTATTTTACCTTTCACTTTTCAGCCTCTATGCCCATAAAAGGCCAGAAATAACATTGTGTAGGCTTCTTGCTTGTGACATTTCCTAATTGTGGGGCACTTCATTTCTTAATCTCAATATTTATTTTTTTGGAAGATGTTTTATCTAGAACAATCCTTATACAATGACATTTATAATCAGATATAATTTTCAGTTATCAAACCAAAGTAATATTTAAAAATGTGATCATAATCTTAAAGGTTCAAACATAAAGATAAGAAAATATATATTCATAAAAAAATTAACTCTCTTCAGTGCGGAAGTAGATTTCAATTACTCCTAATTAATTCTGGTTCTGCTGAGATTGGTATCTGGTTTAATATAGCTGCCTTGCCAACTGCATGCTACTTTCTTCCTCCTGGGCATGAAGATTTTTCTCAGTTTTAATTTAACTGATAGTATAGGGTTTGGCTAATAGCTGCTGTGGCAGCTATTGTGCTTTCTTTTCCTGTAGTATAGAATGCTGAATTTCACAAATGATCCAGAGGAGCTACAAGCAAGTGCTTTTTGAATCTGAGCAATATACATCTCTCCAGGACAGAACTTCAGGAAAGGAAAGAGGGATCAACAAGCTGATTCTTTTCCATCAGCAACCACTGGACTGCAGAAAGCAATAAAAAAACCCCTGAAAGTTCTACACAGGAATAAGAAAATGTTTCAATAATATTATGAAATTGCTGTGCACCGGCTTGAGTGACTGCTGCAAATAAAACCTAATGCTGACATCTTCAAGCCTTCAGGAGAGAAGAACCTTTTTGACTAAAGCTTTCTGCCAATGTTGTGAAGGTAGAGACAGACCAAAATTAGTGCTCCTACTGGGGAAAGTCTGGGGACACCCAAGTACCCAGAACAGATAGAAATGTGGGAAAGGCACACTTCAGAAATTTTGCTTCCCAAAATTCTTGGGGTTTGGGGGGATTGGTTGGTTGGTTTGGTTTGTTTTGATTTTTTTTTTTTTTTTTTTTTTTTTTTTTACATTAGGAATGCTGATAAGTAAATTACTTACCATTTTCATATCTCTGCTGAGTTTTCTCAGGATAAAATAATAGGATTTTTCTGAATCTATAGGATCAAAGATTACTAGAGCTGACATTAAAAAAACATCCAGAAAGGACAATCTGTCCTTCTTGCAGACTTCAGCAGCTATAATATTTCTCACATGGTTTTGATTTGTAACTACTCCAAGCAGCAGACTCTCTGAACATCTGTTCTCTGAATGTCCCAGAAAGACTGGTTTTCTATTGCAAATTTCAAGCATCTCTGATATTACCCTGCAATACCATCATCTTTGCTCTCCTTGCTGAAATGTTTTTAATGTGGATATCTTAAAAGAAATATGCTTTTCTGAAAGCGGATAATTGCCTATATATTTTTTTATTTCCTACACATTTTTTAAATACTGAAGGATTTTGCAGAACTCATACCCAGTCATCCTGCTTAGCTATTCTTTTTAGCTTTCCCTTTTGTTTGTATTTAATTTTCTTTCCATGGCATTTCTTATAACTGGAAAAGTTGTTTGACTTTTTAGATGATGACTTTTCATTTAGATGCCTGCTCAGGATGAAAGCTTCAATGACAATTCACTAAAATAGAAAATCATATTGAGATCAGGCCTCATCTGGCATGCTCATTTATTATGAATCTATTACAGTGCTATCTATCTTTTAGTAAATTTTTAGACCATTAACCAGCACATGCTTAACTTAGCAGTTGTGTGTAGCCCTGTGTAAATTCAGTATTCTTTCACAGATTTTAAAGGTAAGCAAGTTCAAAAAGACCTTGCTCTCAGGGAACAGGATTACCTGACTGTGTTTAAATGCCAAGAGTTAACATAGGAAAAACTCAGTTATGCTACAAAGCACATTAAAATTTCTCTCCCCTCTGCACCCCCCCATCAAATATGCTGGTTTTGACAGTATGTATTCATACTTTAGGAAATTATTCATATTGATTTATTCCAATATTGCTGGTTTACACAACATTGACAGCATAAATATGACAGCTACTCTTTTCCAGAAATAAGTAGACTCTTCTGTAACTATATTAGGACATATGTTTCATTAAACCATATTTTATTTACCTTGAAAGACAAAAAAAAAAAAGCAAAAAAAACCCCAACAATCCCCCCACCAAAAAAAACAATCAACCAACCAACAAACCAAATCCCCCAAAAAACCCAACCAAAAACCCCAAACCAGGATATCTGAACAATTCTTATTCCTTCATATCAACTACACTGCAAATACGTTCATTAAATTATAACCAACACATTGGAAATGTTCCTCCTTTAAAATATCCACAGTTTTAGAGAAGGCAAGTCTTGCCAAATGTTTATTATTTAAGCTAAGTGCAAAGTACAACAGCGTTCAGAAATACAACTGTTCAAAAATGCTTGTCTGCTTGCTAGGAAAGAGGGTATGTATTCACTACAAATCCAGGGATTCCAGGAGCAAGGACTTTGCTTTTGAGCCATCCTGGTTTGAAATGCTTCACCTGTGCCTTCAACAGATGCCTTGGAGGTTTCCACAAGGCTACAAGACATGGACATAATAATACCTTGACATATAAAAGCAAAACCACCAGACATCCTTGGTGTCTTAAGTTTTAATGTAGAATGGCAACCTTTTGTAAAACCTTTTGTCAAACCTTTTGTCCCAAGCTGCGATTTTTCAGGACAGACTGATCCTGATTTTCACTGCAGTGTTCCTGCAGCTGAACTGGAGGGATTGAAATATTGGTTATGAGCAGAATTGGAATGGTATTGTAGGAAATATTTGTAAACATCTAACTGACCAAGCACGAGAGAGTAGCTACACATGCTGTGGCCCAATTCCAATTGTTTTTCTAATATTAGGGCCAGGAGCAGCTGATGTACCCCACCCAGAGCAGTAAACAGGAAAGGCTGCATCTATTGCTTTGTCCTGCTGTGCTGTGTGACAAGGGGAGACACAGGATGTGTCCAGGCAGATCCATGCGTGCAAACCTGAGCTCTTCAGTGCTGTGCTCAGACAGGAGACAGGTTGCACCAGTGGAGAGAGCTTAAACTCTGCCTATGTAGAGATGTCTTTTTTTCTTTTTTTCTTTTTTCTTTTTTCTTTTTATTTGCTCCCCTTCACCTTTTCAGAAGACCTCAATGCCCAACAGTCTCGCAGTAGTTTGCATGTATCTCACAGGAGATTTCCTTTATCTCGCAAGACTGCAGTATGATTGGAAAATGTTTTCTTTTACTATTATTAAAGAATGTCTGCAATGTTGCACAGCAAATGTAGCAAAGGTAAGACCAGTAACATACTCTTCTGAGTCTCACTAAGATACACTCCTCAGTCATAAGACTAATTTATCTTTCTTGCACACACCTTTCTTCACCATGATGAGATTTAGTATCTCATCTCTGTACTGAATAATAATATGTCAGCTGCCAACTGCCTGGAATTCTTACACTGACAAAATGGCAAATGTATGTAGATGACAAAGCAAATAGTACTCGAACAGTATTTAGTCTTTGCAAGTCAAATACTGGCAATAAGAACACATGTAACTAAAAAGATAAGATTTTTTATAATAATTGACATAATATTGGCTCAATAACAAAAGGTATATATGCACAGACTAGCCTTTATTTTAGGCTTGGTTCTATTCCTATTTTAAATTCTGGCTTTAGACATGTCAGTATCAAATCTTTGAAGGACTTTAAACATATTGCAAAGAATAGAAGCCATTTCTTTTCTCACATTGCTATAAATTAAGAATACCTTTGGTGAAGCTGGGCCAGAGTGAGGAAGCAAGCTGGCAGTACTCTGTGAGGAATGGGTCAGCCACCTCTATTTCCTCCTGGAGTCTGCAAGCAGGAGACATAGCTTGAAGTGGGATTTAGGGAGACCATCTTGTTCAACGCTGCAAGAGGCTCCCAGGGGAAAGCTGTTCCTGGGACCATGCCATAAACCATTTGTGTTCTGTCTTCACTGTGGCCCAGGTCAAGCTGTGTAATCCATGTGGGACCTCTTGTGTTCGACTCTGCAGCTCTGCCTTCTACATGAGAGACAGGCAATGAATTGCCTCTGTGGTACCTACCCCTGCTTGCTGGCTGCTAACCATGAACAGGCTGGTGATGTTTGGGCTGGCAGTGACATTGAGAGGCCAGCTATGGTCTATGTTATTTTTCCTGTGTATCTCCTGTTTGTGGCCTCAGGGTCTCTGACTGTCCAAGGCTGTCCCTGCTATAGGAAGGCTTTGCTAGAAAACAAGAAGACCTTTGGGCCAGGACAAGTCTGTGTGCTGCTGAGAAACAAAGCCTGATCCAAACTAACACAACTCAGGTCTCTCAGGTTTCTTATCTTTGAAAACAATACCCCTGTTCACTGTTGTGAACTTAGAGGGGTGGGAGAAGGGAAAAGAGGTTCCCATATGACAGGCTGTGGCTGGCACATCTCAGAGCTGTTCCACCAGCCCGTCCATGCTCCTGGTGCCCTGCACCAGGCACAGCTGCCCAGCTCTGACAAACCCCACTTTGTGAGAGGTTGTGAAGAGGTAGTGAGGGTGGGGCGTGGATCTGCTGGGAAATATGAACTGGCTGTGTCTTTCTCCATCTTTGCATGTGGGATTTGAGAGCTGGAGGTTGCTATCACATTGCAGGACTGGCTGCTGTTACAGTGCCTTTTGCATAAAGAGCCACACAGTGACAGCACAGGCCCTCTCAGGCCGATGCTGAATGAAAAGCTTTGTCATGTGCAGGTTACAAGCTTTGCAGCACAGTGCACGCTCCTGCTGAAAGCGCCTGCCACGATACTTTCTGCAGCTGCAGTGGCGTTGTTGTAGCTGCTTTTAGTTTGGGAAAATGAGTTGTAAATAGAAATTATTGTTGTTTTATCTCCCCTGTCTGTACTAACAGCAGAAGCCAGAGTGAATTGCAGCTGATTTGTTTGTGGATTATATTGAGTTCATGAATTAACTGGAGGACAAGGTGGACAACTTGCTATAGTTAAAATGTAACCAGGAAAACGGCATAAGGGCATATACTATTTGCCCAAAAGGGAATTTGTTTAGATCAAAACTGCATAGCAAACTTGGGGCTGCAGTAGCAGCACTGAAAGCCTTTTATGGTCAATAAGTTATCTCATAACTGAACACTTATTAGAACTTGTTTCCAAGTCTAAAGGCAAAATTTTGAGAGGCAAATTAGCTGCAGGACACACAGATGAGTAAATGTACAGTTATTTTTTACTTGTTATTTCTTCAAATGGAAAATACACATTTTGCTTTGCATAAATGGCTTCATTGTAGTGATTAATGTCTCTGTGCCTCTCTGTGATTATTTTCCACTTCAGAGTGTGGATACCAGTAACAGATACAACAAACAAGCTATGGTACATCAGCTTCCACAAAAAGCACTAAGAAATTTTCTTTAATTATGATCTATGCTCTTATAATAGCCCCTTCTTCCTAACATGTGCTTCTCTCTTTATCCATGATAATAGAGTTCACTTCCAGGATATATTGAAAGTTCTACATTTTATCTTGTGTCTATGGGAGAAGACATTTATAGGTCCCTCCTTTATTTTATTTATTTACTTATTTTTTAATTTTTGTTTTTTTCTGTGCAGGACTTCCAGGATCATGTCGATTTTCCCCTGGCAACATTTCTTGTTTCAGGCTTTCAAGTGTCTGATGATACCAGGAACCATCACCTGGCAATACAGTAAGGTTTGGAGTGTTCTGGTTGAAACCTGGTGTTTGAATGGTTGCTGAAGGCTTTGTAAATTTCCTAAGTTAAAGGACAAATGATAGAGGAACATGTTCTAGTGCTTGGTTTGTTGAGTGACCTTTTGCTTCGGTGGAATATAAAAGTAAGTGGATAATATTTCAAAACTAAAAGAAAAACAAACATGCACCTAAATTGTTTTTCAATTTCACATGAATCCATTATTTTAAAAGAAATAAGCTGGAGGCACTGTGATGGAAATCAATGGAAATGTGGCTGTACTTTCCTGGAAAGTTACCTAAAAAACAGTGTACTTCTTTTGTCCTTGCTTTTACAAAGATGTGTGCATGGGCTTTGCCTTCTGCCACTAAAGCCCATACTACATGCATAAATCTTCATAAAAGGACTTTATAAAAAGACTCTCAATACAACTAGTTGTGATATCATTTTGTTACAAAGCTTTCCTGGAACCAAGAAACTGTACATACCAGTAAATCAAAACAATTCAAGTATTTATTGTTTGCTAGAAAAAATAATGTCAGTTATGTAAACCAGATTGAAATTTGACTTATGAAAGTATGGCTTAGATCTGTGTGTGGTCCTCTTTCCCTCCTTCCCTCCTCTCCTTGCCTCCCCTTCCCTCCCCTCTCCTCCCAGCTAATAAATATATGGATATTTGTCAAATATTTTATGACACAAACTCTAATTCTTGATTATGTACTCAGTTGCTTACAGAAAACAAACAACCTGCCAGGAATTGCATCTTCCACCATGAGCACTTTATGATGCCATCTACTTTTTGAAAACAATGAATTGGTCAGAGTAGAAAACAGTTACTATTTCTTAGATTTTTTCATTCATTAAAGGTGTTAACAAGCTGGAGAACAGGGAATCAAATTTTACAGTTCATTAAGCATTTATCCTGTTTTTCTTAGAAATAGGATCTCTTCATGTAAGCAACAATGCAAAGAAGAGTATGAGTATTTGCATGCTGAATCTATACACTAAACAGCAAGCTTGTCAAGTATATACCAAGCATGTCTGATACCATGGTCAGAAAACATGCCCCACCACTTGCTTGTCATCAAAGTCGTCGTTGATTTTGCAAAGAAAGTAAATAAAAATTGTTATGAGGAACAATGGGTGAGATTCACTTGAGCTGGTTTGGGAACAGCTAAATCACAGTTTTCCAGCCAACTATTTGCATGAGTTTCCAGAGCTTTACTTGGCAATATATGGAATTTTTTCACCGTCAATGGAAAGCAGCTGCCACCCAGATCTCATGCCTTTTGGGCCAGGACAAGTCCGACAGGATCTCAACCCTAAGACCTAGAGAAATAACACATGAATTTGAGTGACTAGTGTTTGTTATACTGCTCAAATAAAAAGTCCCAGGATCTCCTAAATACAAAAATATTGGGAGAAATTTTTTACTGGAGTTTATATATTATGTCATATTATACATGACAATATATATATCAATATATATTAATTATATGAATTTATATCCTGAACAAAAATATACCTATCAGACATATTACTATTTATTTCCATTAGCACATCTTTGGAAGTAGTATTTGGTTTTTTTGTTTTGTTTTTTTTTTTACTGTGACCTCGGTCTCCCTCCCACACGTGATCACACAATTGTTTGCAGGACTGCTGCTGGCTGACTTCAGAGTAAGTAATTGCATTACTAGTTGGGTGGGGAGGGAAGGAGGACCACACACAGATCTAAGCCATACTTTGATAAGTCAGATTTCAATTCAGTTTACATTACTGACCATTTTTTCCAACAACTTGAATTGTTCAGCCTCTGATACTGATATGTAGCATTTCTTAGTTGTAGGGAAGCTTTGTAACCTGTAATGACATCACAACTTCCATGTAAACAGGAAGGTTGAATCTCTCTTCCTACGATATTTGTATGGCTTTTATGATCATTAACTGCCTCTTAGTCTGAACTAATGTACCCTCACAAGAACTTTAACTGTTTAAAGGCTGTAAATGTCATTGCACAAGGCACACTGGGCTGTACAGAAAGTGGCTCTGGCACACGGGGTGGATTAAAGCTCCCCATAAGCAGTGGGGGCAGCAGAGTAAGTCGGTGTGGTTGGCACTGCTGAGTGCAGAACACCTGCAGGGAGCAGGCAGACACCTGAGCACCCCAAAGGCAAACAGGGGTGGTCAGCTCACACCTGGTACACCTCTAGGCTCACACTTACTTTGCAGACATAAGAGGCATGGATTTCTCTGTCTCCTCCCTCAGCTTGTGGTGGTTCACTTCTTTCATGTCTTGGAGACATGTCTGAGATTACAACATTAGGGTAGACTGGTTGTGAACACAGCCACTGTGTCATTTCTGATGAGAGTGGGCTGTCTGGAGAGAGGAATGCAAGTTTTAAAGGTCAAAGAAGAAGAGAAAATTGTCCAAAGGAGAAAAAAAATAAGCAGCAGTGTGTGTTGGCAGTAAGAGGTGTGGCTGGTGAGACAGACTATTGTGTTCTGGACGGTGTGTATTTCCAAAATCTTCTTGCCAGGGTCTACCTTAGAAAAACTTTGAAGAATGGGCTGACACATCAACAAAGATCAAATGGTGTCTGCTGGAGTGTTGGCAAAGGACATATTTGTTGTGGTGAGACAATAGCACCAAAAGAATTGAGCTGGTCAGTTATCAATGAGCATCTTCAGACACACGAAAATGCACGATTAGCACAAATTATTCACAGTGTTTTCTTTTGTGTGTCAGAATAACATCTCTCCTGTTCAAGTTCAGCTGGAAGCCAGCTGTTCTCCCATAAGATATTTTATCATGAGAGTCACATAGTTAGATATGGCAATAGTTATATATGGCCCTACATCCTCTCCACATAGCTGGCACCATTTCCTCGGAGCAGTAACTGGTACCTGAGGCTGAAGGTACAGCAAAAGGCCAGTGACAACTTAGGACTCTCCAGGTGATGAACCTTGCAGTTGAGGGGTCATCATTCTCTGCTCTGCAGAGCCTTCTCAAGAGGACTTGCTTAATTTTTTTGAGCTACTATGGATATTTGCCGCTTTAAGTGTGGCAACAAGATTCAGCTGCTGAAATAGTTTTGCCCTCCTTCATAACAATATGTTTTAAAATGAGAAAATCCCATGACAATCTTCTGTCCCTAGAAGAAGAAAGATTTCTCCATATCACTCCATCCTTAAACACAAGAATCAATTATTCACCTGCTAATAGCAGCATCTAACAACCCATTCAGCATTCCACACATTGAGAAGGCAGGAACAGATCTTCATTTCAGATTAGAGGAATGAAGAGTCTGCATGTTTTGTGCAAGTGAGGAGACACAGATGTGTGGTGTGAAGATGATAAAGTAGCTTAAAAAAGATTTTAAAAAGAGGTAATGGTGTTCAGTTAACAAGAACAGAGGTGATGAGTTTGTAATTTTTTTGGCCTTACAGACTATAAGTGAATTCTTTTCTAGTAAAAATGTTAAGTAAAATTATTACTTTCATATTTTTAAAAGAAATTATAGTAAAGAAGCATATAAAAATTAAACCACACTGAATTTCCAAATGTTTTGCATTCAGGAACACAGGTAACAGCACTAGCCTGACATTGCTAATGGTATTGGACAGAAAGCAAACAGCAGGTGGTCTGATTTCTCCTGGGCCAGGCCATGCCTCTGCACCAAAGCTGCTGTGAAGAGAAGTTGTTGATTGCTTTGTGGGTCACAGATATTTACAAGGGTCGCCTTCAGGCTGGTTAGCTTATTCCTTGAAATTCCCCAAAGAACTGCTGGGAAGAAAGGCTGCAAAAACCAGTATGAGACACACAAACAACCTCCTGGCTGAGATGTACCCCGCCCTTCCACCTCAGTCGTGACCTGCTTGACTTTTAAGGTGTTGGTCAACCTGTAAAGGGAACATTTACAGTGTCACTGCTGACAGAGGAGTAATAAAGAGGAATCTCGTCTCCATGAACAAGAGGCTCTTTGCCCTTCACCTTAAAACAAAGACTATAGAGAACACGGTGCGATGCTTCTCTCTCGAACCGTCATGGTTAATTGATAAGGACTCACTACAGGGTATCGAATTATGGCATTTCTTTTCTGCGGTGCCCACGTGGCACGTTCAGCAGCATGTGGTACTTTGAAAACGCTACTGGTGAGCGATGCCCCGTCCCTGGCATTGTTCAAGGCCAGGTTGGATGGGGCATTGAGCAACCTGGTCTAGCGGGAGGTGTCCCTGCCCGTAGCAGGGAGGTGGGAAAGAGACATTCTTTAAGGACCCTTCCAATCCAAGCTATTCCGTGATTCTACGATCTGGAGAGAAATCCGCGTGCTGCTGAGCGCCGTGAGCGCCGTCCCGCAGCGGGGCAGGAGCGGGAGGCCCGGGAGCGCAGCAGAGCGCTGCCAGCCGGAGGGGCCGCGGGGAGGGCAGAGGCGNAGTGGCTCTGCCTGCGCCGCCCCGCCATGGAGCAGGGGCCGGCGGGGGGACCCGGCCCCGCCGCTGCCGCCGCCGGCACCGGGGGTCTGCTCCTGCCCCTGAGCGAGACCGAGCAGCAGCGCTACTCCGAGCTCTTCTCGCGGTGCTGTCCGCCCCCCGAGGCGGCCGCCGGGGGCAGCAGCGTGGGCGAGCTGTTCCGGGCCTCCCAGCTGCCCCCGGACACGCTGCACCAGGTGGGTCCGGGGGTGTCCGGCTCCAGCTCCCCTCGGAGCTGCGCGGTGCGGGCGGTTTGGGGGGGTGCGGGACGGGACCTGCTCCCGCAGCCCCTCGGGAGAGGGGCTGGCGCTGCCTCTGCCGGGAAGTTGGGGGTTGCGGGCGGGCCGGTGTCCCTGCGGTGCCCGCGGGGCCGGGACCGGGCACAGCCCTGTTCGCGGCGGGGCAGAGCTGAGCGGGGCCGGTCCCGCCCCGCAGCGGCGGTCCTGAAGCTGCTCCGTGCCCGCTTGCCTGCTCCAGACAAGCTCTCCGCGGGTGAGAGCGGGTGCGTCAGGGGCCGTCCGTGCCCCTCTGTGCCGCCCGCTGCCGGGCTGGGCACCCGAGAGCGCTGCGCACCCCGCGGGCTCTGGGCGGGCTCTCCCTGTCAGGTCGGTAGTGCCGTCGCCTTTCTCAAAAGGGTCCCGAAAGTCGTAAAGGCAGTTTTATGAAGGGACATGCCATGTGCTAGATTCCTGGTTTACCACTGAGGGTTTTTTCCTAAATGTTGTTTCAGTGGAAAAAAAATCCGTAGGGAAAATGATGTTGCGGTGTCAATGTCAGTTCTTGAACGCGAATACATCAAGGTGCGAAGTGCGAGGTCAGGGCAGCAGAGCCCCAGCAGTGGTCCCCAGCAGGGTCTGTGAGGCGGAGCCCTCCTGCTGTTTGAGGAAAAGCTTGTCCGGGGTGGCAGAAGGCTTGTGCCAGCCAGTTTCCAGGAACAGACAAGAACCGGACTTGTCTTCTCCACCTGCGGATTACTGATTTAACTAACACACTATAGTTGCTTAATACTTCCTGAATAGAGATAGGCTATTTCTGTTTGTTTGTTTATTTATTTANCGGCAGCGACCGAGGCACTGCGGAGCCGGCGCGGCGCTCACCGGGCGGGGACTGCACCTTCCCCGCCGCAGCGCGGCACCNGCCCCCGGACACGCTGCACCAGGTGGGTCCGGGGGTGTCCGGCTCCAGCTCCCCTCGGAGCTGCGCGGTGCGGGCGGTTTGGGGGGGTGCGGGACGGGACCTGCTCCCGCAGCCCCTCGGGAGAGGGGCTGGCGCTGCCTCTGCCGGGAAGTTGGGGGTTGCGGGCGGGCCGGTGTCCCTGCGGTGCCCGCGGGGCCGGGACCGGGCACAGCCCTGTTCGCGGCGGGGCAGAGCTGAGCGGGGCCGGTCCCGCCCCGCAGCGGCGGTCCTGAAGCTGCTCCGTGCCCGCTTGCCTGCTCCAGACAAGCTCTCCGCGGGTGAGAGCGGGTGCGTCAGGGGCCGTCCGTGCCCCTCTGTGCCGCCCGCTGCCGGGCTGGGCACCCGAGAGCGCTGCGCACCCCGCGGGCTCTGGGCGGGCTCTCCCTGTCAGGTCGGTAGTGCCGTCGCCTTTCTCAAAAGGGTCCCGAAAGTCGTAAAGGCAGTTTTATGAAGGGACATGCCATGTGCTAGATTCCTGGTTTACCACTGAGGGTTTTTTCCTAAATGTTGTTTCAGTGGAAAAAAAATCCGTAGGGAAAATGATGTTGCGGTGTCAATGTCAGTTCTTGAACGCGAATACATCAAGGTGCGAAGTGCGAGGTCAGGGCAGCAGAGCCCCAGCAGTGGTCCCCAGCAGGGTCTGTGAGGCGGAGCCCTCCTGCTGTTTGAGGAAAAGCTTGTCCGGGGTGGCAGAAGGCTTGTGCCAGCCAGTTTCCAGGAACAGACAAGAACCGGACTTGTCTTCTCCACCTGCGGATTACTGATTTAACTAACACACTATAGTTGCTTAATACTTCCTGAATAGAGATAGGCTATTTCTGTTTGTTTGTTTATTTATTTATTTAACTTTTATTTTCAGGAATTTTGTTCTTCAATAGCTTTTACTTATCAAGCAGATAAAAGTTAAATTGAAATCGAGTTAATGTACCTTGGCACTCTACTGCTGTCCTGATAGCTAGCAGATAATCTCTTAATAGGTTATATAAATTCATATTTTATAGGGGATTCTGAACGAAATTTGTGGCGTTTCAAGAATATTTTTCTTTCTACTTATGCTCTTTACCAGATCAGTAAAACAAAAATCTTACCAAACACTGTATTCCTACCTTATATTGAACCTCACTGTGACCTTGGTCTTGCAGGTGAATCGAGTGGTGAAAGTAGAGATTTCACACAGATACAGCACTAAGAGTGTTCTTCCTCTTTCCTCTTTTTGCAAAGAGGAAGAATGGGATATTTAATTTAAAGTAAGAAGGCTTTTCTGAATACTCCCTTAATTATTCAAGGAAATATGGAAAAAATCTCTTCTTTTCACTATGTAGTTTCTTACCGTATCATTTAAGTGAAATTTATGATTGTGTTATTATCATAGTTTGTTTTCAGGGTCATTTTGGTAGTAATGTGTGATTTAAGCCTGGAAATGGTGAGGTATTGATTTTGGTCTTGTTTTGGGGGTTTCATTTTTGGATTTGTTTGTTGGTTGGTTTTAATGTTCTGGAGTCTTTTACTATTTTAGATTATTTCCAGGTATATTTATGCTGTGAGGAGAACATTGCTGGCAAACAAGCCTGTAATTGGCTTCAGGAATATTTAGATAATAAGGCCTGTGGGATCTGGGTCTGTTTCTCTTTTTCCTTCCTTCCTTCCCTCCCCCTCTTGTTTGTAGGGCACTAATCACAGTGGCATTCTGCTCTACTGCTGGTGTGTCTGTCCTCAGAACCCACTGCTGTCAGGTATTCTTACATTTACTGGGACTTCAGGAAAAAATGAATTAATGGAAGGAGTTAAAGAAAACAAATTGCAAATGGGGATGTTTTGATAGGGAAAATTCCACAGTGTTGTTTGAGATATTTTTCTGATGTTTTGTCTTATTATATTTCAAAAATGCAATTTAATATTTTCACTTTAGAAAATCCTACCATTCTAACAGGGGAGCAAGACACAGAGATTCATGGTATATGTTTTCTTTTAGTACAGGGAACACCTATTGTAGGTGAAGAGAGCTTGTTTGGGTTAAGATAACATGTTTTCTATGAAGTAATTTTTGACTATGAATGTTTTTTGGGTTTTTTAAATGCTTTTAAAAATCCCCATCTGTCACTATTCGTGCTTTGTATACAGGCAGCATCCCTACTGACCAACTGAGAAATGGTCATGCTGAGCTTATTCATGTCAGAAATGGGGAGATTTGGTTTGGAAACCAATTCTGGACTTCTACTAAGCAGAGCCTGCACAGTCCAGAAGGTACTTAACACTGTTCTCTGGCCCTTGCATGGGCTATAGCAAGAGACAGTTGTAGATGGTTTTGTAAGCAATGTGCAATTTGCAGCTTTTTATTCTCATGGCATTCATTGAGGAATGAATTTGCAGCTTTTTATTCTCAAGGCATTCATTGAGGAGTGGTTTTACAAGTCAGGATGCTTCCAGAACTAACATTTAGTGCCGTGGCAGTTTCAAACCTGTGCTGTTGTCTTCAGCTGTACTTGTGTAATAAGTGGGATAAATCTTTGAGAAAGAAAGAGCTTTTCCTTATACATTCTTTGACTGAGATTTATTACTCATCAGGATGGTGCTCACAAGCATCACAGGAAATCTCCTTCCACTTCTTTACCTGTAAAGTCAGGGTTTGCTGTCTAGACAAAAATCAGTGGGTGCATCCTAGGTGGAGTAGTGCCTCTGATGTCAGTTGCTGTGGGAAAAGCAGTGGTGTGTGCTGTCAGACAACAAACAGGCAAGGGTTTGCTTTGGTTTGAAGGTTAGTTGGCTTAATCCAAGAAGTTACATGGATGAAAGATGCTAGGTAACAGAGAGCAGGTAGGGAGTGCGAGAGCGTGTGCCAGAAGAGGAAATGCTGGAATAAATGGAAAAAATCCAAGAGCAGCCGGGTCAGTCGGAGCAGATGGCATGCACCCGAGAGTCCTGGGTCTTGCTAAGAATGAAGTGATTGAACGCAGATTCATTACACCCAGGCTCACTAAAGCCAGCAATTCTGCTGGGCAGTAGGGTACAGCAGAGGTTGTTCTGATTTCTCTTTACTTACAGTCAGGATTGAACAGTGAACTCAGCAAGAGTTATTTCAGTTCTGGAAAAAAGGTTGAAGTTAGCACTAAAATTAAAAATGTCAGACACTTCATAGGACAGAGAAGGCCGTGACAGGGACAGAACAGCATGGGTTTTTTGGACTGTGTAATCATACCTCCCCCGTGTACTGAAAGTCTTTGGCTAGACATATTGTGTGGTTAAAGACAGAACCATTAAGATTGTATTTAGGCTTGCACAAAGCTTGTGGCAGATCTTTTACTGAGGGCTTTTAAAGCAATTCTGCAAAATATCTGTAATTATTTGCCTGAAAGATCTGTGCTGGGGTTGTTTTTATTCTTATTTTTGTTTTTTACAGTATTTATGTTCAAGGAGAAGGAGCAGACTAGTCATGAACCATGCACTTATGTACACTGTCAGAATTAGAGGAAATTCAGCAGCATCAGCTGGATTTATATATATACATCCATGTTGATGTGGTTGAAAATAGTGTCCTCTATGCTTTAGGCTCCTAACAAGGGGGAAAAGAACTGAATTTGTGCAAAGAAAAATTAAATTTTGAAAAAAGTAAATGTTTTGGACTCACTGGGGCCACAAAAATATTGCTGAAGTGAAGGTACAGCATGCTTTGTTACATAGATCAGTATTAGTAACAAGGGGAATTTCTAGCAAGGGGAAACAGCAGGCAGAGGTGTGGGAGGAAGGGAAGAAGGCAGGAGCTACCACTGTTGGCCATCAGTGGATGACAAAAACAGGTTTGCGTGCCCATATGGGCAAATTTTGTGGGGTTTTGAGCCTATTCCTTGGAAGATCTGTTGGATTATGCTCCCCGAGTGCATTGGGATGTCCGTGCTCCACACTGACAGCTGTGCCAGGTGCTGACAATGCCTGGTTTGCCTTGTCTCGTTTGGGGCAGTTGATTTGTGACCCTATTTTGAAGCTGGCCACCAGCAAGTACATGCAGCCTCTGCTGCCTGAGTCTGGGACCCCAGGTGTGTTTGTTGTGGGTGCCAGCTACCAATGGGCTGATATATGCAGGCATTTCAGATAAAATAGTGCTTTACAGAATCACTGCCCTCTGATAAGCAAAGAGGAGGTACCTTGTGCCAGTTCTGCTGTTTGTTGACATTACTGTTGCATCTGAATATTTTGTCTTAAGAAATTGAGGAGCAGAATTGGACTTAAGATTTACACTAAAACTCTTATTTCTTTTCATTAGTATCTAACTTACTTGGTTAATTCTCACTTGGTTGTCTGACAGTATCTTTAGTTCTCACTTTTATAAACCTTAATCTTATTTGTGGACTTGGCACTATCAGCACAGAGATCCAATTTTCTTAAGAAAACACATTCTTTCCTCTGCAAATGAACACACTGTTATTTTGAGCTCCAAGGATGACAAGTACTAATTGTGTGATGCTGGAGCTGTACAGGCACTGCATTTTTTAGCTGGGACTCTCCTTCCAGTACTGTGTGAATAGGGAACACAGACAAGCGGTCGTGCTTTTCTTCCGCAGATTTTGTGAGTTAACTTGTGTTTATTGTGCCTTGTCTCTATAGTTACAACTCTACACTTTAACTGTGTTATGTGTTCAAAAAGCAGAAGTGTGAATAGACTGAAAAAAAACATGGTTAAGTTGATATTTCTTTGGAAAAATGTCAGTAAGGATTGGTTTTCTGAAATTTATTTTTCTTAATTCCATAAGGATGAATTATTACCTGCGTGATAGCTGGGGTGGAACTAACTGTCAGCCTCAAACAGGCAGGAAAGAAAAGGAACTGTTGCTGCAGTTGCAGTGCTAGCTGTTTGAGTGAGGGAAGTCTGGACTCAATGTTACTTTACAAAAATAAAGTTCACTCCGTTGCTGCTGTTGACAGAATGTGGCATTTTGCTTGTGCTGGCAGTGTGATTTTGCTGACTGAACAGTAGATCAATCAAAAAGTGGTGTTAGAGAGAAGTTGCATCCTACTGACATCTTTGAGTCAGGAAGAAACAAAAGCACAACTTCACAAGAAGAAACTAAAGTGGCACAACTGCATGTAAGCAGTACAGCAAGAGGAGGAAAGGAAAACTGACATTTCAGTATCAGTACTTCTGACCACAGTCTCCTAAACTGTTGTTGCCTTTCTAGAGTCACAACCAAACTTGTGTTTATATAAATAGGAAGATGAAAAACTCAGATGTAAAAGTCATGGTAATATTGTTACTAAAAAAATTTCTAAATTGTAACAAGGAAAACTTCACCTGGAGCGATCTTGCTGATGTGTTCTGTAAAAAAAATAAAATTGACAATCTTAGTACATCTTTAAATGTTTTTTTATGATATAAACTATCACTTCATATTCATTGCTTACAAGCTTAGTAGTTTTGAGTGCCTCAACGTTGAGATACACAGTAGTTGATTTGTAGAAGCTGTTTCTTCCAAGTGTGTTTCAAATCACACTGTAAAACAGAGGCTCTTAAACCTGCTTGCCACAGACATTCAGTGGGATGGTCAGAATTAGCCTAGTCAGGTCCTGCAGCCTTCAGTAATTAACACTCATAATAGCCAAGTGTCAATTAATTCTTTAATTTCACAAGAAAATAATGCTTTGCTGTGCCAGTGATTTAAAGTGATGCTACAAAAGGGATGAAGGGAAAAGATCCATTGGGATTAAAAAGAGTTAACTTTCTTCGTGAGACGTTGATGCAGTGTGAAGCAGGGACAATGAAGAATGGTTTTTATGTTTTCAGTAAGTGGTTTTGTCATGGTACTTACATAAGTGCAGTGGGGTTCACCAAACAGTTGAGTATAACCTCTCCTTAGTCATGCGTGTAGCTACAGCAATCTGCTGTCAGTACTGTGATGTTTATACACAGATTGATGATGTTGCCACAGTCTGTTTTGCAAAGGAGATGTTGAACACAATGCATTTCAGTGGCTGAATCTGGCTCAAACAACCCCTGTGAAAGAGGGATGGTATAAAGTCTGAAAACATGAATTTAGCTGAGCTGAAAAACTTAGCCAAGATAGATTCATGAAAGATGGAACAAGCATTTCTCTGGCAAGGAATCAGGATAAATGACCTATTTAAATTTAAACTACTACAATTTGAGAAATACATCTGATATAATATTTGTAAAGCAAGATTCTTTGATGTATTGACATCTAAACATACCAACAGTATGGTAAAATAAAACATTGAGCCGTATGTACTAGTTCAACTTTTGAGACAGTCAAACAGTTTAACAGCTGAGTTAGTGGATAATTAACTAGAAAAGATTGCTGGAGTAGAAAATCAACTGTGGACAAATAGTAATCCCCTCTTCCTGAACAGAGGGAGTATTTTCTGTATCCATTGTGTTCAGCAGCATTATTGGGTGACACTGCATAAAATTTAGAACTCTGTTGGGAGTAACATTTTTTGTTTATCATTATTTTTTATATTTCATTTTTATTTCTTATTCTTGCCATTTGGATATGATGATGAGGCGGAAGGATGTGGTGGGATGAGATCCATTAGTTCTGTGTTCTGGTGGGACACACTGACCAGAAATAATCTGCTAAATCATTAACTGCAAATTATATTTACTTCATTTATCAAAGTGTTTAAAAGACAAAACGTGTTTATAAAGTTCCAAATCTTTCTATATATAAGACATGTGTAGCTTTTGGTTTTTTAGCTGATGAAGACTGTGTGTTTTTAAATTAATTTCAGTTTTCAGCTAAATTTAACTTTGTGTATGTCATACATACCCACACAAGTAGGTGTGTCTCTTATTAAAGATTATAATGGAGCAAATTTCTTATAAAATAAGAATTAAGATATGTATTAGGTTATGAGGTTGCTCAAGTATGTTTTAAATTATTACTTTGTGGTAAGAACAAAAATATTACCATAATTATTTTTAAAAAGTAAGAATCTTGTTTTAATGATGACCAACTGACGAGACAGGTCTTTATGTAGATAAATAGCTTATTTATCCCAAAAATCTGCCCTGCGAGCACTGAAGTTCAGACACTTGGTGGTGCCAGTTGTTTAAGAGGGGTGGTACATTTGCAGAGGGGTGTTGAAGATGCTCCTGTGACGTGTGCCCTGGGCGCTCTCTGGTCAGGAACAGGCTACTTAAAACTACCCCGAGGCTACACAGTGGCTGCCTGTGAAACCATCTCTTGTGCCTCTTTGAGCCATGCCAGCCTTTGCAACGAGCACAGGGTGCTGGGCAGGGCTACAGGAGTGCCCCATGTACAGCACTGTGAAGCCTACAAAAAAAGGGGGGTCTTGAGAAACTTTTAGCTTGTCTACCAGAGCACATCTTCAGTGTTTTCTTCTGCTTTGTTTTTTATGTCCATAGGATTTTTTTCTGCCCCGTGGTCTTTCCCCCATCCAAAAAAGTTGCAGATGTTGGTTCTAGTATTTTACCCCTGTGCCTGAATGATGCAGGACTGGGTTGGTCCCCTTTGTTATCAGGAAGTGGGGGGGAGATGCTCCTTTGGGCTGAGCCATAATAAAATGCTGGATTTGGGCCTCATAATTCACACTGGCTTGGTGGCACCGAAAATTTAGAGTCGGCTAATGGGAAACACTTGGCTGAGCTTGAATTCAAACTGTCTGAATATGGTCCATGGTGTCTGCTTGCTCACTCTGGTATGAGTCATGGAACTGAGTTCTACTTTCAATAGCAAATGTCTGTAGCATTACTTTATTATTGTGATTATAAATTTCAAGTGGGTTTTTTTTTGATGTCAGACTTTCAAATCAATTTACCTTTTTTTTAATCCTTTCTTTTTCTTAAAGTCTCTTTCCACACCAAGAAACATTAGATCAGCTTTGGCATAGGCAACATTTCACATTTCATGCATTATTTACTTCTGGCATAATTTACACAATGCTGTCCTATGGAAGCCAAGATGATGGTATTCGGAACAAAGCAATGTGTCTAATCATTTGCAAAACAGGGTGACTGCTGTGGGCTAACAAATAGAGTCAGAATTACTTTGTTGCGAACAGTAACAGCAGTGGAGCAGTAAAAGGTGAAGTACTTCAAGGTTCCAAATGCCAAAAAGAAGAATAAAATGGGAGAGAGGCCAAAACTCAATCCTGTGATTCTGTATGTATTTAAAACTTTTTTTTTTTTTTTTTTTTGCTTTCCCTCCCGTGAATAATTGCTGTCTTTAGAAGAACACCTGTATGTTTTCATAGCCATAGGCTGCTTTTCCTTTACTGTGTACAGAGAGAAATGCAAATACAAATCATGATAGAAAATGTGCTGTAAATGCTGGAGGACTGTGCATGGGCACTGGAGATGGTGTCATCTTTGACTCCAGTGTTGCTGCTTTGAAATCCTGTGCTCTTTAGCTGAATCAAGCACAAACCCTTGGTTTGGACACAAACAAATAGATTCTCACTGACTGAATGATGCATTTCTGCCCATAAAAGATGTGTGAGCATGTTGGGTGAGATAGTGATCATTTTAGTGTTTTGTTTAGTGGTGTGGAAGAGAAAAAATTTAACCTGCTTTTCCAAAAGATGTGTTGATTCCAGCTACTGGTAAATGTGATACAAGGTCAAGGAAGGGCAGGAAGTGGCTTCTGCATATACCATGTACAATGGAATTAGCTATTAGGGTACGCCTTCATTTAAGAAAAGTTTTGACAGCTCTTCAGTCATATAAAAATAGCCCATAACTCTCAGCTGAAGAAGAGTTTTAATGTCGTTGATTACGATAACTGAACAACTGTAGGAGATAATGTTTTGTGTGTTTGCTGCATTGCCTTTAAAAGGACCTCTGTAGTTGTAAGCACTAGGGAAATGAACTCAGGAAACATGCCAAATATGATAAAACAGGAGGGGTACAGGAAGCATTGAGGTTTTTTGGGGTAGCCAGTCTAAAAAAATCACATAACTGTAACTGTGGAAGAAAGAAGTTCATTTTAGGAAAAAAAAATATTTTGATGGAGTGGGAGATATGTCTGTAAGAGATTTGTTTGTGGCAAAAATGCATCATATGTCACAGAATTTCTGTTTTCTTCTGTATTGGTTAAGTCTCGTTTTTTCTGAAAGTGGAACAAAACCCAGAACTGCATTTTTATGGGAAATGCCAGAATGTCTTCTGATCTTCTAGGGCAAATTTAACAATGTTTGCAAGAGAAGTTGCTTTGGAATTGTCTAAAAACTTGTAATTAGTTGAATTAAATCAAAACACTTTGTTTTGAAGTGCTTGGATATTGAAGCACTGTGGCATCTTAAACACATGAATTTTGGGAAAGAGGTTGTTTGTGTGCATCATTGCTAGTTGCTTTCTGTTCCTTACACACTGATTCTGCCATTACAGATAGAAGTGATAGTGGCCAAGCAGCCTGTTCAGGAGGGAGACTGTGGTGCCTCAGAGATGTCATCTGCTCAGGAACCACGAATCTGTAAAACATTATAACAGCTTCCATGGGACTCTATGATACCTTTGTATTAAGGTGACATGGAAAAAACCCACTTAATTTCCTGGTAGAAATTTGGAAGGTTCATTGAATTGTAGTGGATTGTTGTTTTGGTTTTGGGATTTTTTTTTGTTTTGTTTTTTGTTTTTTTTTTTTGGTGGGGGGGCGGGGAAGAGATTCAAGATGTTGCATTATTTTCATTTAGTCTAGTTCAAGATGACTGGATCTGGTGGCTGCCATCTAGCCTGGGGAGGATTTCTCACTTTTTCGAATGTTTGCCACTTCTGGATATTAACTCCAGTGGTTTTTAGCAACTTTAAATGCTTTCTGCCACTGCTTTCAGAATGAAGGAGACACCAGTTGTCAGATCTGCTGTGCAGAGTTGTCCATAACTCATTTTGATAAGCAAGAATCAAATGTTTAAATCTCTGAAGAATGAGCTTTTTCTCTCGTATTGCTGGAATTTGTAGAAGATCTAGATAATTGTAGCTGCTGTAAGTGTTCTTCTATTTAGCTACCTGGACCTGTCCCATATGTTCAGGCTGTCTCTTCTGTAAACTCTGACTTCAGTATTAATGGAAACAAGTTTTCCTTCGTACCTAATAGTCAGTAATACCCTTTTTAAGAAGTGTGAGAAGAAGAAACAAGCCTATTCCAAAAGAGGTAGTAAGTACATTTCTGCAGGTCCCGGTGGGCTCGTGTCTGGGTTACAGGCTGGGTTCCTTTCTGGGTTTGGTACCTGTGAAGTTCGTGCCTCCCAGCAGCTTTTTGTGCTTCTGGTGCTTACAGGAAATCCCTTATGGTGCTGGCTGGAAGCATAAAGAACAGATAGGCTGAAACTAGTTTTCTATTATCAGAATGTATAAGCAGAGACCTTACCTGTGGTCGAGGGAGGTAAGTAGAAGCAGGACAGAAGTGAATGTCACTGGAAGCAGTGGATGTGAAAGAGGAGAAGCCTGAAGGAGTCATCCAGGTGGCCATTGTTTATTGGGGCTTGGCTGGTTTGGGAGGAGATCAGAAGGCAAAATAAATAAATCCCAATTATGTTGTTAACAGTTGCTCTCTGTTGTTGAGTAATAAAATGCAAGGTCCAGGAAGCTGCTTGTTTCTGGTTTTTATCAGATGCTTTAGGTATCATGGTGATGAGCAGGTTATAAATATAAATGCCTGCTGCAGATGGAAGATGAAACAGGCTAGAATCCAGTAACCTTTAAAGAGGGATAACATAAGGTTAAAAACTGTGCTGAGATCTGAAGCTTCCTACAGTGTCTTCCAATGTCATGGAAAGCCTGGCAATCACAATAGAAGGACCAAACCCAAAACAAATAACCAACCCCCCAAAATTCCCCAAAACAAAACAAAATTTGGAGCCAAAATCTTACCCAGTTTTTAGGTTGAGTGTTTCACAAGGTGCTGCCAAGGTTAGAAGTGAAGAGAGCCTCAGCTTTCTGTTTTCCATGCCTGATACATGATGGAGATGTAACCCTGTAACAAATGGTATGCTTTGGGGTTTTTTGCAATTGTATTGTATCTTGCTGGTACTCTCGCTAAACCATGGACTTCTTTTTAAAAACAGCACTATATTATTATTCTGAAGATACTGTATACCTCTATAATAATACAGCTGTGAAGTCATGTCTGTCAAAACATATTTTGCGTGTTGTGAGAGGAAGGAACCAGGATGGGGAGCCTGGAGTTCATGATGCTACAGCACCTGCTACCTCACAGCATGACAGATCCCAGGTTCACTGGCCAGAACAAATGTTTCAGAACAAAAAAGAGCAGCACTGGGCAGTGCTGATGTCAGCAGGAAAATAATTCTTAGTGTTATTTACATCAAGTTATCAGTCCCTTATTTTCTTTCTCACTCTCTCTGCCCCTTCCTTCTCCATCCGCAGCTGTATTATAGTAATTATATCTTTTATTTGATCTAGTCTAAATCAGGACTGCCCTTGAAGAGTATACTCTCCAAAGGAGTATTTTTCCATAGGAAGTACTCATTAGCTGTTTTTAGATTGCATTACTTACCATGCATATATTTGATTGCAGGGGAAGTGTGCAGGAGGTAAAGCTTTAGTTTACTGAAGTCTAGCAAGCACTTTGTTTCAGTATAACTACTGAATTTAAGCCCTGCAACAAAAGAGATTACTCTGGAAGTGGAATGAAGGTCTTCTGTTCAGGTACTGAAGGACAGACCTTAAAGTAAACATCTCTGAGGGAGTGAAACATCCATAAGGGCAAAAATAAGAGACATTTGTGAATCTCTTTTCTTTCTTTTTTTTTTCCTTACTACATAGTTTAAATTTTATAGTTTAAATTATTTGGCAATATGTAAGTACAAATACTAGCAACCATCTAATTAAAAGTTGAGCACCATAATACTTTTATAATCCTTCTGGTAAGTTGGTCAAGTTAAGTTTCAAATCATGAGTGTTTGACATTTTAATGAAGGGAAAGAGGAGCAATGTGTCAGGGGCTGTAGATGTGAAATACATTTAAATGAGTGGGTGAGTAGTGCTGTCTTGCTTTATGTGTTCCTGATTCCCTTCCATATGGAGAATTCTGGTAATATATAGGGCCCTAAATCTAGAGTTGCAGGACCATCCCATGGTCAAATTGGCATTGGCCCAGAACAGCATTTCTACATTTTCCACAGCGCTATCTCATTGAGTGGCAGGGGCCATATGAAAACTCTATAGAGAAAAAACTTCTTTTGGAGCAGTGATATTATTTGGGCCAACTTTAAATACCTGAAAGTTTGCTTTGTTTCTTGATGACACTTCCAAGACAACATGTCTTGAAAGAAACATTGTACAGAAATTTTCCTTTGTAGGAGAACATTAAGCCATTTCAAAACCAGTTCACCATTGCTGTAAGATGGCCAGGGCTATAGTTTCATAATGAAAGAGCATAATGGACTTGTGTAGTTCCAAGGAAAGATGTTTGAATCATAAGCTAAAATACATTGCCATGGTGAACCACTTCCCAAACTTAACACTTAAATTTTTTTTAACCTCAAATGGCTTTTTAGTACTATGTAATATAAAATGTTTCTTTTGCTCTGCTGTTGATGTTTCTGTTCTGTTAGAATTTTCTGTCAATGCTTTTAATGATAGTCTCAGTGTTGAGTTCCCCTTTTCTTGTGGTCTGTCTAGAACTGCTGCAAGCACAATGTTCATTTGCAACAGAACATTGTTTACCCCTCTGCAGCATCAGTAGCTCATTTATTACCAAGGTTGAAAGGAGAATATGAGGGTTATTTATATCATTGTGTGAGCACCCATCAGTCTCATTAACCATTAAATGGTCAAATGGCTGAATACACCTTTGGGTTTCTGAATGTGTAATGTATCCTGCAGGAAAGGCATCCCTCATCTGGTTCCACATTAGGAGCTGGCTTAACATGTCACCCTGTTCTTTACTCAATACAAGATTTTATCTCCTGCTAGGAATGACCTATTAACTAATGGTCTTTTTTTATCACTATATGACTAACCACGAACATATATTCCTGAAAGGTTTTGCCATTTCCTACAGAGCTGTGTGCTTTCAGCTAAACAAATAGAGATGGTCTCCTTTATTGCTACTTAGTCCACTTCACTTTTCTTACTGTCATGTAAAATGTGTCAATTTCCTATGTCATGGGCTGAGGTTTCTTTGGTCTGATTTTCGAAAGAGGTGAGGTTTGTGCAATGATGCTACTAATTCAGCCCAGTAGTCACTTCTGAATTTGTTAACTGTATCAACAAAATTTTAAGAAAATCGAGAGACTTTGAAGAGTTCCTAAGAGTTATGTGGAAGACTAAGTCATTTGGTAAAAGAAAACCTTATTAATTTTGCTGCTGAGAGGAAGATTCCAAAAGGAAATCAGCCCATGTTAAACATAAAAGGATCCCTGTAGGAATGTCACCTCAAGCCAAGGGTCTGGAGAAAGTTGGGGTTTATTGGTTTTGCTGCTCAAAGACAACTCCTTGACCGATGTAGGCTGCCCAGGGAAGTGGTCAAGTCACCATCCTTGGAGCAGTGCTGGGCTAACAGCTGGGCTCAGGGTCTTTTCCAACCTAAATGATTCTGTGATTCTAAAGAATGGTGTGGGCATGAGATAAAAGATGGCTGTAACATAGCATTTTTAAAATCGCTGTAGCAGTGAGTGGAGAAGAGCAAAAGGGACAGGCGGGTGTCTCCATATCTGCTGTGTGTCTCTATTTTTGTGTCCCTCTTTGCTCCCCCGTCTCTTCCCACGCAGCTCCACCTGCACTGCTCTTTGTTCCCCCAGTTTCCAGCTGGCCACTTCCACCAGCCAAGAGAGCTGCTGGTTCAGCACTTCTCTGCATCTGCCAGGAAATAAATAAATAGTGGGATGAGAAACGGAAGGGATGTGTTCTTGTTCTTTTTGTCAGCTTTACTTAGGGCTTTTTTTAATTGTATGTCTTGCTAAAATGTATTTCTGTGAGAAGATTTCCTTGAAACTAGAGCTGAATCCTATTGCCTCCTTGGTTTCCTTAGTTTTCTGGCATTAAGAAAAATGCAAGTGCTTGGACACTGGTGGAGATGGATTCTTATATATTCTGCTCTTTACTAGGCCACAGCCACTGAGAGGTTTAATGTTGTCCCCTAAGGGCTTGCCAGGACTTCTGTTTACAGGCACCCTTTTCCCACAGAGTGCTTTGCAGGATGACCTGCACCCCCAGCTGATCACTGCAGGGCTTTGGGAGCTGTCTGTCCTATAAATTCCCTCTAACTCCCCGTGAAGCTGAAGACAATGTGCCCCAGCACTATTCTTGTTCCTTTTGTGCCAGTTCTTTCTGCTAGTGTTTCTAGCCTTTGTGACTGCCATCTGCCTGGGAGCTGGAGAGAACATGCCTGTTCCTTTTTTCCCCCTGATTTTTTTTTTTTTTACATTGTGCTTAGGCCCAGGTTCCTTGTGACCCCAAGTGATGTTTCATATTGGGGATTCAGATGAACAGGTGGATTATCCTTGGCACAATAAGGAGATGAGCCCCTCACACAGTGGGCCAGCTCAGCATGTTGCAGTTGATGGCTGCTTCTAAATTAAATACCCAACATCATTGCCATTTGCTTATTCCTCACTCATTTGTGTGAGGAGGCACTAATTTCTCCAGCTATGTCTGAGAAGTCTAGATCATTTAGCAGTGGTTTCCCTGCAGGAAGTTTCACTGCCTGTGGTGAGGGAACTGCCCTAGTTGTCCTGGCATGCAGGAGATTCTTCTGCTTGCTTAAGTCTCCTTTGCAGCAAGATTATGTCTTATACAAAACACTTCTCTTGTGATATATCGATCTCATTAATTATCCACATATCTATTTCATTCTTAATTAAGAGGATTGTGGAACCTTCTGAAAGTATTTAGAGATTTTTTTTTTTTTAAATCTTTAAAAGAAACCAGTGGTTTTTATTATGCATAAAAATGACTTTGCTTAATTTCGCACTATTGCTCTGCTGTTTTTCTTAACTTGGAAGGAACAATTGTCTTACTTTGAAATTTTTGTTATAGAAATGTTTAAGTATAAACATTGCAGGAAAATACTTTCTTGTACAAAACCTGCACAACTACATCCAGTGGAATTTTAAAATAGCAAATTCCACCATTCATTTGATGACAGAAGTGTTTTTGCTGATACTAAATCTTGGAAAAAATTATGTAAGGATATCTAATTATGAGCTAAACTTTCCTTGACCATGTACCTTTTGACTTTGTAAATGTGTTCCAGGTCTTAAGCTGTATAAAATACTTGCAACGTGGTTTGTTCGAAGACTATTTGGAATGGAAAATAATTTCAGAGGATGTATGCTTGTGTTTAACCAGCTTCCCCAGTCTAGAGAGGTGTTTGTGCATGTTCTGAAAATGCCAGGGCTGAGCTTCCTCCGAGAAGCAGGATACAAACAATGGGCAATGCACACCTTCATCCCTGTAGCCCTGCTCAGCTGGGTCTCGGTATTTCTCTGCTCTTATGCTCTGGATTCTGCTGCTTTTAGAACAAATAGCTGGTAGGGAGGAAGACCAGTGAATCTGGAGTGATCATGGATCCCTTTAGTGTACAAAGGGAAGAAGGTTTGATCATTAGTAAGAGAGGCTGCCCAGTAAGACAGGATTTTGTAATTTTCACTTTTCAAGGTGTGACAGGAAATAAAAGAAAGGATAATCAGTAAAACCATGTCAGAAGTTTTTGTAAATGTTAGGTGTCATTGAAAATTAGTGATCTTTCTGTAGTTTTTTCTTGAAATGGCTGCTGAGGTAGGGACCAGTGGACACAATCTTATCTTTCAGGACTTAAGGCTTGTGTCCTAAGAGTTACCCCTGGGCTGCCATCCCTTGCTCCTGGCCTTCCACACTGCCTTTTCATAGGAAAAAGGGAAGTGGCAGTGTGAGCACAGCACAGCATTTTTCATGGGCCAGTGGTAGCAGAAACATTAACTGGTTCAGAAACAACTCCTGACACCTGATGGCTGTGTCAGCACAGAGAAGGGGCTGAGCTGTGTCAGTGGTACGGATAAGACCTGTGAAAATCATGGTCTGGGAAATGCTTTTCTTGACACCTCTGCCCTTCTTTCAAACCAAATAGACACCAAAGCTAATGAGTTATGAAGCATATTGGTGTGAGTATTGTGTGGTGTGATCACATCAGCCACATCTTTAAAGGAGGCTGAATAACCTACAAGCATGGAAAGGACTTTGGACTATCCCTAAATACCCTTTCCTGTCCATAGCAAAATCCCATTTCCATGTATTGAGCAATTTGTTAATCTTTGTTGCTAACTCTATAACTTTTATAGGTAATGGACTCTACTGATGCCTTATCTTTGGGTTTAGGGTTGTTTTTAAGCCTTATGTTGTTTATATCCTGTGTCCAGAGGATATAAAGTACAGATTATTCCTCTCCTTTTTCAAGCCAGCTGTTGCCATGCCTCCTTTTAGTTTAGTCCTGCAAACTGGTATTTACATTTGGACATTTCTGCTGGAAGTCTTGGGAAAGTGCAAGTAGAGAAAGTTTTTCATCAAGAATCTTGAGGTAGCATTTGCCAGTAAGACAGAAAACTGCAAATGGACACACTGGACGTAAGAATAAAGCCCATATGGGAGTGATTCTTCAGAGAAGTGGGAATTTCACTGTGCCTTTCCTCTGGGTTTTGAGGGGGTCTCCCTTGTGCCTGAGGCACACTGGTATGTTTTCAAAGGCCCTGGGGATCTGCAGTGCCAGGAGATGTCTTCCCTACGGATAGGGCTGTACTGCCCATTCTGCTGATCACAGCCACAGATCACGACCCTCAAGTTGCCAAAATGCATCAAACAACTGCAGGATCTTTGCTGTCTGTCAGTGAATTGTGTCTGTTGTCATTGCCTGCCCCAAAACTGTCTCCTTGCCCCAGTGGGCTAGTCCATAAAGAGTTCATGAAGATTTTGAGGTTCATAAAACATGTTAGTTTCCAGCAAGGCAGGGTTGAAGTTGGAGTTCCTACAGAGATGTCGAAATGGTGGATTGTGTTGCATGTGTGTTCACCTGTGTCTGTTTTCTTTCCTTTAAATTCTAGTTTTAAAAACATACTACTGCTAGTGGCTTCCTTGTGTGATCATGCACACTTTTTGTCCCTGAAACCAGCATTGGTTGTGGACCAGAAAAGAAAAGCCTCATAACAGCGTCCAGTGTTCAAAGGGCCCTCAGCTAGAAATAATGGCACCAAACTGAAAAAAAACAACCCCAAAATTAAAATTAAAACCCACCAAACCCCCCAAAAGTAGTCCCTCTGTAAGGGAATGAATTCAGAGAAGCCTCCTTGTCGAGCAGGAAATGTTTCTTGTTAATTCCTTTAAAAACAAGCCATATATAAAATTCTTGGAGGTAAAATAAGTTGGATGATTGCCATCTCATATGTCTGTTAAGACTTACAGAAGATCAGCAATTACTGTGAAAACAATTTCATTGCAGAATGCTTAATAAGGAGACTTAGGAAAAAGGTTAAACTCAAGAATTGTTTGTTTTGCTACCTTCCAATCACCTCCTCCTATTCTCCAAGTTTCATCTGATGTGGACTTGTTCAATGTGCTGGGTTTCTATATCCTGTGCTCTTCTCTGTGGGCTGTGTTGTAGGTTGGGACCCAAATGGATTGTAAATGTCTTGTACAGGAATCCAAGTTGAACCCTTCCCAAAGTTTTTGTAGAAAATCAGTTTCCTGTGGGGAGTGTCAAGGTTTTTAAGGTTAATACTACATGGAAGTGCCTCCAGCTTTTTTTAGCAGCAGGAAAAAATAATTCTGGTACTCTTATTCAATCTGAGTTAAATTTGTGCTCTTGATGTGCAATAAGTACAATTATATACCTCATTAAAATTTCTTGTTTAAAAGGACAAAAGGTTTTGTATTCTTTGAGTTTGAATTAATTCCTTTTGACATTAAAGTATAGTGCCAAAAGATTTTCAGTGTTATGGGAATTATTATTGTGAAAGCAGTTCTGAGGGTATTAAAACAATAACAGCCTGGGTATGATGCCCAAATATTGTGACATTAAAAAGAAAGGTACAGAATACAAATAAATTCTATTATAAACTGTAGTTCAATTGAGTCATTTTTGTGCTACTTGTTCATTGAGAACAAAATGTTTTCTATATTTCTGAATCTGGAGGGATGAAACATACAGGTAAGCAAATAGGTTTCTAAAAGGGCATGGCTATTTCAAGAATAAGATTATCTTTCTCAAAATATTTATGTGGCATTTTGAATGCTTTTTGCTGCTTAATGCACTGTGATATTTGCAATTGTCACAATTTTTTGGTGGTTGTTTGCATAGGAAAATACAGATTATCAGTAGATTGATGTAGTTCTTAGGGTTTATTTGTGAGAAAAAGGTAGCACAGTTTGTCATTTGTCAGAGTTAAAATCATCCTGGTTTTGCATGTACCTCAAGATCGCCTGAATCTATAGGCATAAACCTCTCAAAGCTGCATTTTATGTTTCAGTATTAAATACCCTCTTTGTGCTAGTAAGGTACATACAATGCTGAGAGTCAGAATTATTTGTGACATCAATCCCAAACAGGGTTTTGAAATTGTAGTAAATGCAGTGTATCTGCCATACCTGTTGAGAAAAGGCTTTTTAAAATTATTTTTCTCCCAAATATTTTAAGAATCTGTACTCACCAGAAATTTTTATGAGAGTTAGGAAGTTTACATTTTTTAAAATGTATAATGGACAGTGCTGCTTTTAATTTCTGGTTGCTAGTTAGAGTAGACAAGTAGTTTTAATTCACAACTAGTGTCATACCATAGATTTAAAAAAAAATCATTTTATCTTGATGTATCACTTTTTAATAAAATCTGAGAATCTTTCTGATAGTGTTGCAAAATATGTATACACTGATTTGTTTCTAGAGAAAAAGTTCTTGTGGGTAAATAGTTTGATTTTTTTTCTGCTTGAAACAATCTGTTCTAGAGGTTGCAGCTCCTGTACAGATGCTGTAGAGCAGCTTAGAAAGTTCGTATGGCTCAGGACTTGAAACAAAAAACTCCCAGTCATGCTCATCAGCAATGAGCCCACAACTGTGGGGAGAAGCAGATCATCAGTGGAGGTGCTTTTTTGGTTTCTTGGTGGATGGGTCACCAGGAGAGCAGATGTAAAACTGGCATTTTTCCCCCTCCCGTATGCAAGCCCCAGCAACTTATAAGGCCTCCCTCTCCCTCCAAAAATCTCCCAGCATCTTGCATCAGCCCTTCTTTCCCTGTCAGCCTACCCTCAAATCTAATGATGAAATGTGATCTGATTCTGTTATAAGATTTTTTAAGTAATACACATGGAAAAATCACTCCTGCTTTCTGACTGTAGACCCAGTTTCAACAGCAAAATAAAACTAAGCCATAGTTGAAGAATTATGAGTGAAGAAATGTGGCAATAATGTGTTTTCTGTTGCATTCAGATATTTTCCTGTTCCATTTAAACTTCCTTTCTCTAAGTTGACAGTAATAAGAGCATCTGAAATTTAATTTCCCAGTGCAAAATAAAACTCTAGATATCCCAAACTGACAGCACTTCCTGTGGCAGTCTTGCTGGGCAGCAGCTGGGGTGGTGGAGCAATATTTGTTAGGTGGGACTGGAGCAAAGGGGAGTGTTGGGAATAGGACTTTCCTTGTTATCTTGCTTCTCGTGCCTAACAAAGTGGTTGTTGTAAGTCTACTAAGCCAACAGATTCTTGTGCAAAAGCACCAGGGGAATTAAAAGCTTAAGGAGTTTCCACCCTCTGAGGAGTTTAAATGGTTTAGTCGAGGAAAATAGGGGAAAGAATATATATTTGCTAAGCACTTCTGCTTGTTCTCAGTTAGGCTTCAAACTAACATAGTAGTTAAGAAACTCGGGGGTTTTCGACCCTTGAGCTTTCCTAGTGAATTCACATGGGGCTGTTTTAATGTGAATCTGAGAGAGAAATTTAGAAGAAAAGAATGTCTAACTCAGGCATTCGAAGAGCATGTGCTTAGTAAAACATAATTTCTGTCTTAGACAGTTTGGGGTTTTTTTTAAAGCTGCTGCACCTTGGCTCCTTTTGTGAGTGTGTTGTGGGCTTTAATTGCATGATAAACTAATT
Organism: Rhipidura dahli; assembly: GCA_013399225.1. Lineage (NCBI taxonomy): Eukaryota > Metazoa > Chordata > Aves > Passeriformes > Rhipiduridae > Rhipidura > Rhipidura dahli. The sequence continues at coordinate 757,242 of VXAC01002052.1, forward strand.
GCACTGCAGGACTCTTGTTTCATTTAGTGCAGAAATTGTGCAAAGTATAAGGCAGAGGGTTGGGAGAAGGAAGAGAAGCTGCTGCCTTTAAGACATGAATTGTCATGCAACACAGGCTTGGGTTCTGGTATTTAGCTTTCATTTACTTTAAGCAATAATTTGCCTAGCGACTTCTGCCTAAATATAAAACTTCCCACTATTAAAGAACAAGAAAGAAAATAAAGCAATTGAAAGGAAAAATGATTGCTAACTAGTTCATTCACTGTCCTGGTGCAAAGGCTTAATTTTCCATATTGAAGGAAAATAATGCTAAAAATGAACAGATATTTAGAAAAGCTGCGTGTGACAAGCTTTTGCAAATAATTTTTTATTCTAGTATGTGGTAATGTGTACAGATGTCTTTTTGTTTTTCTAGATTAATTTCAGAAAGTCCTGTGAAAGTCATAAAAGCCTTACACCTAATGTTCTTAAATACATTGCCTGCTGTGTTTTCTTCTCAATAATGGAGGTGCATTAAAATAAGCATGTTGTTAATTGTTGCATTAAGACCAAAGAAATAAGAAACGGAATAATTTTGCATTTCAAGTACCTTGTGAGCTCCTCTTGCAGAAACAACTGTGCTGAGAGCTGGAGAAGGTGTTTCAGCAACAGCCATGAGTGGAAATGGTACGAGGTTTCTCCTTCCCAGGGCATCTCTGCTGGGCTCCTTCTTCTAGAATGATGGGCCAATGCAAAATAATTGCTTAATACAGCAGTTATTAGAGCAGATTGTAAATACTGAGTATGCAGCACAACCAAAGACAACCACGGAGTTGTCTTCCTAAGGCAAATGCAGACTTACTGTCCTGTTTTTGGGTTATGCTTCATTTGTGAATTGTCCCATTTGATTCCAGAAGGATTTCTTACAGGGTTAAAGATAAGTGCTAGCTAATGTACTTTGTGTCAGTCACAAGTAGATATGAGCATAGCTATTTGTGATTCAGGTCTCATTTGATACAGAATTCACAGAGTGTTTTGAATTCTGTATCTGGATCACAAACAGCTATACCCATATCCTTATAAAATCACTGAGATTTGATTGGACCTTTGTTTCTTGCTTTGCAGACAGTACTATGTTTCCTGCAGCGATCATACTGCCTTTGGAGATCTGAAGTCAGCATGCAGTACTGGTCACAGATCACTCTTCATTTTACCCATCTCTTCAGAATCAAATAAATCAGCAGTCTTTTCTCTGTGCAATGTTTTAATTTCTCCCTTATTAATTTGCTATTTTGAGCCATAAATGTTTGTTGAAAGTTGTGCCAAGAATGGAGAAATAAAACTGGGATTTGCATACCTATTGCAAATCTCGGCCATTGGGTTGCTCCCCTCAGCTGTGCAAGCGTGTGAGTTTGTTGGTTTGGTGCACAGATACCCTCTGTGGAGAATTACTGGTGTCTTAGAAGTCCAAAGCAATTTTTGACAATCTTTTGCAAGTGTAAGGTAGGCCATCATTATCTTTATCAGAATGTGAGAGAAAAGTTGAGCAGAAATGGCTGCAGCAGTGACGTGTGATGGATCATGCAGCATCTCTGACAGCTGAGAAACAGGCTGCACCACTGAGTGACTTCTGCCTTTCCAGAGTAAACCAGGCTAAGTTGTTCCACACATATTGCCATGAAATCCTTTCACAGGATTTCACTCCTGACTTACCTCTTTGTCAGTGAGTTATGCCCATTTCAATTGAGTGCAATGCACCTAATAACATGTCAATTAATTTTAAACTGCACAAATCTTCACTCTGCTACCACAACTTGGAAAACAAGCTTCATCAGTTGCTCCCTCTGGGGTTTTGGAAAAGGCATAATTTAGAACAGTCTGGAAGACTTTTGGTCTCCCTTTCTAATATACAGAATTTAATTTTTGTAAGTGGTTTAAAAGAATAGCTTTTCTAAATAGTTTGCTGAATCTTTAAAACCATGTTGCTGAGGTTTAATTCTGGACAATTACCTCTTTCTGTAGTGCTAAGAAGATTTTGCAAGACAGTTGGTGTTCTTAAGTTGGTGTATTATTAATTTTTGCATATTGTGATGTTTGGGTCTTAGAGTTGTTTTATGCAATTAAAGATTAAGGAGAAATGTAATGAAAACAAGCATATAGGTGTTGCTGAACCGAATGTTTCAGCGCTCATCTGTGTTCCACTGGCCAGAGTGAAAAAATCTGGTGTTATAAATCATATGTTAGACAAAAATGTGTAAGAAAAGCTTTATTCTATTTCTTTACTGGAATCAGGGCGCACTGAAAACAAATAGATCCAGAGAAATCAGCTAGAGTTTTGTCTTGTAGAAAAATCTTGCTATTGAAGAGTCTTGCGTGGGAGAGGCCATCCAGCTTTGATCCATGTGCCAGGCTTTCTGAAGTTCAGTCCAGAAACCTGGAGCTGATAACTTTGCTGCTGGTTTTTTTTGGCCAGCCCTTCTGTGTATCATTGCTGGTTGGGTTTGGGTCATTGTATTTGGGTGGGGTCTGGGAATATTTTCCAGATGCATGTCCTGGGAATGCCTCCTGCATGGAAGTAGTGAGAGGTGCTCTAGGAGCCTGCCTGTCCCCCTGCTGTGGCCCTGTGCCAGTGGGCTTTTGGCAGGGCAGCCTGTGGGTCCCATGGGCAGCCAATCCACAGTTCAGCATGGCTTCACAAAATTCAAGTCTCAGCTCAGTTTAGGGTGACTACCTCTGCTTTTATTTCTTTCACTAATAGTTGAAGCTGGTTACTTCTCCTGCATTCCCAAAAGTCATGGGAAAGCCAACTTGATTGCATGTTATTTAGAGCAAAGTGATTTAGGTCTAATACTTTGTCAGCACATCTTCCAAGGGGAGGGGTTTTCCAGACTCCTTGGCAAGCCCTCACTCAGGGATGTGAGCTCATGGAGGTGGAAGGTGTGCAGCTGTGTGGGTGCTTTTGGGTACAGCCTGGCCACCTGTCCCCTGGGCTTCAGTGCTGGCAATGTAAGAAGAAGTGCAAGTCTCTTGAGCTTCGGGCCAGGATTTTGTAAGAGTTGGTGGGAGGAAACCTGAAGAGTGGATCAATGAGCTTGTAGTCAGCAGTGCTACTGATGCTTGCAGCCAAAAGAGCTTGGCAAAAGTGAGTAAAGTACTGATGACTGCTGAAAGCAGAGTTTTGAGTACTGCCTCTGCCAGTGACCTCTGCCTGTGGCTTTTTAGTTTTTCACACTACCTTGTTACTTGGGTGATATCCTGTGTATTAGAACTCAAACAGCAGAAACTCATGTTTGTGCTGAAACTTCAAAAGATTTTGAATTTCCATACAGGCCTTTCCTTACAGGCCATGATGTAGATGTCACTAAAATGTAAAAAGCTAAAGATTGGATGTTTTTCTCTAATCTTTCTAGACTACATTATGTGTCCTCTGTGTTTGATCTTTTGTCATCTACAACCCACACAAATTTATCCTGCACAATTAAACCATGGCCCATGTGGCTCAGCATCCAAGTGTTTTGTCCCTGTGCAGAGGGGAATTGAGTGAGGTGCCTTATTTGAGTATGATCAGAGATGAAGAATTTATTTACATCTAGTTTGTGGCTGGGTACATCAGGAGTACAGTGGTGGCTGGAGGGGTTGCATCCCATCAACAAGTGGGAGCATGTTTGTTAAGAAGAAAAGGCTGCACGCCTTGCAAGGAAAGTAGAGAAATGATTTTTGCCTGGAAATGTAAAGATAATGGCAGTTGTCATGAGGTTTGCTCTCGGTCACTCTTGATGTGCTTTCAGCTGTGGGAACACCTACAAATGGAACAGATCGTAAAGTTGTCCTGGCATAGCATCTGAGAGTGAAACTCCTGAACTCTTTCCTTGTAGTTGCAAAGAAATGTGGAAATAATAAGGCAGCTGTTGTAGAGGCAGCAGGAGCACACTGCAGTACTGTCTGTAGGCAGTCCTCTAGACCTCTCAGTGGTGAGTTAAAACAGCCTTGTTTTCTGGGGTTCACTTCTACAAATGCAGTCACTTGGACAGAATGGGAAAAGAAAGATTTTTGGCTGTAAAGGCACATATTTTGGGTAGCCTTGGCTTGAGTTTAACAGTGGAACTGTCAAAAAAAATTTCTGAAAACTGTTAATTTTTATACTTTTACAAAAAAGCTTACAAAAGCTTTCCGCCCGTTTTCTTCATTACACTTGACTTCAGCATTTATCTAGCAGTAGTTTCCATTGTTTTTCCTTAGGTGCTAAGAGAGTCTCTGATATTGAGGAGATCTTTTGATTGTTCATAACACATTATGGTGTGTCCACAGGAGATGTTATCTCCTTAATGCTAAGCTTTTTCAGCCTTTTTCAAGATACTCTTTGCACTTTAGGTGAGTTTAGCAAGCTTCTTTATGGGGCAATGATTTCACAGACTGTTACTTATACTGAAGCTTTTTATGATGATGTTTTAACATGAGAACAAAACAGAGTTGTATTGCAGAGCTTCATAAGTTACTCATTTATTGAAGAAAAAGTAGCAGCAAAGAATTGATGTTTGCTTCTTCAAAGGGTAAATTAAATCCTGTCTAGCAACACCTTGTGGAATTTTCTGTAATACACATTTGTTTGGTGTGAATAATACCCAAACTGAATTTTTACGCCAATAGAAAAAAAGGCATCAACCCAACCGATGGGGATTTATTGTTTTCTTCAGAAAAATCTTTAATTTCTCAGTCTGTGGTATGCTGTTAAGAGACTGAAATTTAACAAAGGTAGGATAAGGATTCTCTGTATGAATGACAAACTACAAGATTCATGCTTTTGTGCAGACTTGGAGAGTCCAGCATTTTAAATGACTTCAAGTTCCATTATAAAGTGTCCATGGTTTTCAGGTATTTTTTTGAAAAAACCCTCATGTTTTAATCCATATTTGAACTGCAACAATGGAGAGACAATTTTTCATTTTATAAAAAAAGGCTTGTGCAGATTGCAGAAACCTTTCCTTCAAATGTATGATTTTTAAGGCTGAGTTTCAAGTTATATTTAATTTCAATTTTGCATATGTATATACACATAGCATTTTGAATAGATTTTTAAAAACATGCATTTTGGAATACATTGGACTAGTAATGAACTCAAGCTTATAAATGAGTGCCATATTTTAAGTCAGTAGAAATGTACTCTCAGGATCAAAATATGCTAATGGGTAGGCTGCTTGTGTAAAGTATTTGAAATAATTAACAACTTTATTGCTGAAGTAGTCTAAAATGCCCACACCACAAGGATTTCATGTGATAAAAGTAATGTTGTCCTTTAATTTTCCATGGTCATCCTGTGTTTTCATTCTCACAGGATACTGGTGCAGCTCCTGTGCAAAACATGGCATTTCCACTTGAGCTAAAAAGCAGCTCCCCATTCACTCTTACTAGGAGTAAGATTTAGATACTATTTTCAGTTCAACCTCTGGAAAATGAAAGTTTTAGGAATAGATGGCTATTTTGGTTGGCCTGGTTCCACCCCTGGCCAAATTTCAGTGTGGATAGTTATATCCTGCCTCCATCAAGTTCTTGCAATATCAGTTGCTTGTGGGTTAAGGGAGTTCAGGATAATGTCTCTGCTGAGTGGACAAGAATTGGAGAGTCTGAGTTCTATTCTCTCATGTCCTGAACCTTCTCTGTGTTAAGTCCCTAGATGTGCTCTTGAAAGAGATGAGGTGAGCAGGAAAACAAGCAGAAATCCTGGGATGACTAGTGCCTTTAAAGAACTATGTTTGCAATGTATAAAACATATAGTGTTAGTCATCTGTAGGATGGGCTTTATGAAACTCATGTCCAAGAGAATGAAATGCTCTTGGCAGGGGCATGCATCAGAGGAAATTTGGATAACCCTTGTGGAAATTTTCTACAATTTACTTGTTTAGATGGGGCAGTGTGACAGCTCTATGCTTGCCATTTTACTTGCTCTTACTCCCTTGCTTCCACAGTCAAGATTTGAAAAGCAGATAAAGCATCTATAACTCAGTTCTGTGTACTTTGAAAATTTCTGTGGGTTTTCAGGTTTTAACAGTGGTTTTTGGCAAGGCTGTGCATGCAGCATTTCAGAGGGTGACCTGCTGAGTATCTGTGTTGCCATAAACAGATGCAAACTGATTATCTACAAAGAATGTGAAGCAGCTCAGTAAATAAGTGGATTCATACTTATATAAAAAATCTGTACTGATTGTCAGCATCCTTATGCCAAGTTCTTAAAACTGGACTAACTTGTTTACAGGCTTTTTATTTTTGTGTTCCAAGCTTTACTAAAATTTTACTTATACTCCTATGCAAATTTATTGACAAGTGCTGTATTTAATGACCTTTTTAATAAAAATTTGATACAGACTAGTGAATATGAAACACAGAACAATTTTAGATGAAGGAGTGCTGTTCTTGGAGCATTTATATTACAAATAGTGAGGAAAAAAAAGACAAGGAGGTTTTAAAAATAATTTGCACTTCATCTCCTTCACCCCTGTAGGCTTTTCACATACTCCTAAGGGCATGTGTTTAGTGAAGGTGGTGCTAGCTTGTCCTATCAAAGACAGAATGAAGTATCAGCATATATATGTAACAACCTCTGACCTAAAGCTGTAGGCACTGTTATCACGAAAATGATTTACTTGGTGTGGCACTTGCCAGATATTTCTCAGGAATGGGGCTCCTTAAACTCCCCTGTGAGACTGACATGAGATCAATGTGTCCAGCTTTTCCACATCACATGTGGGTAAATGATTGAGTAGCCTTTGTATATTAAAAACAAAAGGTTAAGCACGGGAGATGGCATTTCTTTCAGGTATATTTCAGTGATTTTAAATATTAGTATGCCTCAGCAGCCTTTATTCCCTGGCAGACTCTTTTTTGCCAACACTCCTTAATAACTGGAATCTTTTGATTATCAGTGCTGACTCACATGTCCTCATAGCTACATAATTCAGATCAATGCTTTTGTGACTTGTGGTATGCTAGCATTACCAGTCTTCCCACTTGAAGAGAAGTACTGGATGATTCACATGCCTGGGTTTCCTTAGGCATTCACAGCTCATTGTTACACAAGAGAGAGGACTGGACAGCCCTGCTCCTGCCCTGCTCCTGCCCTGCTCCTGCCCTGCTCCTGCTCACAGGCTCTTTACTGATTGAAACCAGTTGTGTTACAGGTTGGGGTTATTTTTAACCTCTGCTAAGGAATCAACATCTTCTAGTACATAAAATGGTTCTGCTGTTAAGCTCCATTGTTAGAGTTGTTTGAACCTGGTTTCGTGTTTGTGTCATGAAGTTCTGTCAGAGGTTGGTGGCAGCGCGTGCGTGCAGCACAGCGGGCACTGAATCACGAGCTGGTGTAAAATGTCCTGCTTGGAGCTGACAGAAAAGTGTCTCCTTGTTCCTGCAGTGAAGTGCTTTCCCCCCAGATAGGCAAAGGTGAGATGGAGCACCAGTGCAGGCAGATGTGAATGGTTCTGGGTCTTGCCAGGAGGAGGGAGTTTAGGGAAACCCTGATGGTGCTGTCAGCAGGCTTTTGCGTAACTCATGGGGTTGCTCTCTGCTGCTTTTAGCAATGTCCTTGTTATGTGAAGTTTTGGCAGTTTATCTGTTGCTTGCCTTGCAATTTAAAATTATGGTGTTCTTAAATGTCAAGTGATGATCATGCAGAGCTTAAACAATGAGAATGTATTATAGTTAGGTCTTTAAAAATATCCTATGTATCCATTGTCTTCTGTGCATAAATTAAGCTGTTTTAAATTTTGTTTTAGGTGTTGGAACTCTGGTTGTTCAAAATGGCTTGATTTTTAGGAAGCATTTCAGGTAATGCTTAAAAAAAGTCTAAAATAGATAAAACATCTATTTTTAAAAGACAAGATGACAGGTTAAAATAATTAGTTACAGAAATACCACTGATATGAAGGAGCAGAGGTAAAGAACCTAATCCATGGCAGAGCCTCTTCCTATTACATCTGGGCATGTAACACCCCAGCATGTTCCTGTTGTCTTCCCAGTCAGTAATCCTTGGTGTGTTGTTTATTTCTTTGCTTTAAATATTAAAGAAATAGATATGTAGCCCTGGGCTCCAGGTCGTTTTACAAATGTCTGAACAATGATCCATTGAAAGAGAAATACCTGTTTAAGAATGTAGCAAAACTTGTCTGCAACAAGCAGATCAAAGAGTCTGTAAACACAAATTAAAAAAAAAAA